>PVKC010035759.1:0-13370 GCA_004027635.1 Crocidura indochinensis | reverse complement strand
AGAAATTGCTCCTGGCAGGCACGGGGGACCATATGGGGCACCAGGATTCGAACCGATGACCTTTTGCATGAAAGGCAAACGCCCCACCTCCATGCTATCTCCCGGGCCCCCACCTACTCCTTTCTAAGGGAACATGTGGAAAGCATCCAAGTAGCATTTCTGAATAACTAAGAAGGCATGAGTTGTCTGTGAGTTCAGTGTCAGGGAAGGGTTCAAAATTGGAACATAGGATTGGGGACTACACAAGGCCCCATCCAGTCCAAGACAGGGCTTGGACAATACGTAGAGGTTTACAGGTCCTTGTGCTGTAATACCTGATTACAGCATTAGAGAGCACATATATTGGCAGGGCAGGGGGAAAAGTGGGGTAACTTCTGGTTGGTTCTGCAGATGTGAGACAGGAGAAACAAGGCAAGGTGGGTTCTCTCTTGGGAGCACTGCAGAAGTGGGATTTGTAATACATCTGAAAGATGAGGCCATGAGAAATACCCGGAGAAGGCAGAATTCTGGGCTGTCATCATTCTGCTTTTCTTCCTCAGACAGCATTTTGTCATTAGTTTGAACTCACCTGGATCCCCCAGGTTCAGTGAAGTTTGGACATAGGACAAATTCTCCACAATTTAGAACAAGTGCCTTCCACTAGTAAGACACGCCCAGTCCAGTGTCAGTCACCCATAGAGTTGTGGTGCAGATCCACATCCATTTATTTGAACTAAAGTGCAAATAGAACAGAGAATGGCAGAGAGAAATGACCCAGGCCCTTTCCCAGCTTCTTTTCTTGCCAGAAATAAGTTAGTCTCCCTCAAAAGTGCCAAAAGTTCCTGGAACAGGGGCTGGAGAGATAGCTTGGAGGTAGGGCATTTGGCTTTCATGCAGAAGGACATGAATCTCGAAGGTTCGAATCTCGACATCCCATATGGTCCCGTGCCTGCCAGGAGGAAACCCTAAGCTCCGCCATATGTGAACCAAAAAACAAACAGAAAAAAAGTTCCTGGCACACAGATTCTACTGATTCTCCTGAAGCTGCAGGAGTTCCTTCCCCAAACAGACTCTTCCTGCGCAGGGGCAAGTCAGCTCCAATTCAGACTTGGTAGAACTAAAGTTGATATTGGCTGATTCTTTTTGTGGGATGAGTCTGCACCCAAAGTGACTTTTTTGATGGTTAAAATCATCTGAATAGTACCTTTCAGGACATTGAGCTCCTTTGTACCCCCTCTCAGAATATCGTCTTTTCAGGCATCTAAGACGACTTTTTTTTTTTTACCCATGACTAACTACTCAAAAGTTGGAGGTCATCTTATATGTGGCTTGCTGAAACTTACGCCAGCTTCAGGGACAAGTGATTCGCCCCCTCTTACCTCCGACTTCCATCCAGCTGCCAGGCATCATCACTCAATCCTCTAGTTGTCCTGTTTCATCTTTCAGGGCAGAGGACCTGAATTTCTGAGTGCTGCATCTCATCCAGCTGCCAGATAGTAGGATTCCAGTGCTCAGTCCTCTGGTCAGCTTTTAAGGGAAACAGAGGAGGCATTCTCTCTCCTTCTAGCTGCCCCACTAATCACTGCACCCCAGCCAGCTGCTCTTGGAGAAGCCCCCTCTCCCTGCTCTAAATGTAGATCACAATTAAAAACTCACAGTCACACATTACAAATGACAAATGTAAAATGATTGTTGGAACTCCAAAGTCTAGCTTTATTAAACATACTGCTAAGCTTTGAGGGTTTTACTCTTTTTCTCTCACATTTTTTAAATTTCCATTTGGTGTGCATTAAAAGAGAGGTAGTCTTATATTGTGAATATAGACCAAGTCCTATATTTTAACAGAAGAGTAGTGGGTCATCTTATATGTCTAATCTTCTTATATGCCAGAAAATGTGGCAATTGTTTCCTAGAGACTCAGTGACTGAATAAGATTTGATAGATCTTTAATTTGAATTGTCTTGCTGTTACTCTCATTTTGTGCTCAGAAGACAACATGGTGCCAGAGAAAGAACTTGAAATTCCTTCCTGCAAAGTGTGCTCAGTCACTGGATACTCCTCCCTGACCCTTCCTGACATAATTTTATATATTTGTTAATTTTGGGGTTTGGGTTCTCACCCAGTGGTGTCTGGATAATTCTGGCTGTGCGTTCTGAAATCTCATCAGCCAGGATCAGGGGACCATGGAAGCGTCACTGGCTACAACTGGCTTTGCGATTAAGCAATCTTTGTGGTGGTTGGAGTGTCCTGATCATTGGAGTTAAGGGAGAGAGTAAGGGGAGATATTCTCTGTCCTATTTCCTCCCTTGTTCAAATAAATGGCTATGGATCTGCACCAGGCCTGTTGGTGTGTGTCACTGGAAAGGGAACAAAACTCTTTTGCCACCGCAAAACTCTGCTTCTGTATTGTGGGAAATTTGTCCCAGAGGCCTCTCCATGTCCAAGATATCACCTACACCCCAGGTGAAGCCTGACAGTGGGCCCAGAAGAGTCCACACTATTGGTTAATAGTTTTACCAACTGCCAAGTGTCTCAAGAGGAAGAGTTGGGCGATAGCAGCCCTGAACATTTCCTCATGGTCAGGCACTTCCACGGCCTCTTTCCCACTGTTCTTTTGTGCTCCTCTGCAGAGTGACACCAGGACAGTCCCTACCTGCCTCCTGTTCTGTGCCAGCCCTCTTGTGTCTAGATGAGGATCTCCATATACATATATATGTGTGTATATATGTATATATATATATATATGATCTACCCTAACCACAGTATTGGGCTCCATTATTGTGAGCCCTTCATTCCAATGGGCACCCCAAAACCCCCAAACTAGCAGGCAAACTTTTTTGCCATCATTCCAAAATGCCTTCGAGTCTCATCCAAGTGCTTGCAACAAGAAGAGGGTCAGTGAACTAGAAGGCAGCTGCATAGCAGAAGCCATGCACAGAGCTGGGGGGACGGGGATGAATGGGGTTGGGCACACTCCCCATTCATGTGTGGATACACACATGAGCATCAAGAACAAAGAGATGAAGAACAGCGAGAGAAGACATGAGCTTCCCCAATACCACACTTGGGTGTCCAGTAAAGCCCAAGGATGGTCTAAGTTACAGGGAAATCGAAACAGGATCTCAAGGCTAGGGACTTGCTGTGGAGTCATAGAAGAGCCATCCTGGGAGGCTCAGGAAGGGCAGACACAAGTGGAAGATGCAGGGGGTTCTAAGGTCCTTATAACCTTGCTGTCAGCGGTGGGAGGAAGCAGAGAGTGAGAAGGGAGGACAGCACAGAGAGAGCTGATGGGACAGGAGCCGGAAGATATGAGGAAGTCGTAGACAGAAGGGGAGGTCCTGGGAAGAGTTCTGGAAAGGAGAGAAAGTAGAAGGGCCATTGGGCCAGGGGCCAGGACACTTTACTCCCTCACATACTGACCTCTCAGTTCACCAGAAGGTCCCTCGGGCCTCCAGCCCTACTCTGCTTCGTCTGCCAGCACTCTTCTCCCTTTTTGCCCTCACACCCCGGCCTAGATAGATCATGCTTGGGTGCCATTTGGAAGGACAGAGTCAGGGGAGAAGAGATACTATTTGAACCCAAAGGGGGCTCATCTAGGTGTATGTTTGGAGATGGTGGGAATACCCGAGACCCCTCAGACTGCAGGAAAGTTGGGCCTCCTCACCAGGTCGTTGAGTAGGTGGGCTAGGCCTGGTGGATCGGCAGTTGGGCACCAGTGGCCACAGGCTCTAATACTGAGAGGGGGGCCTCGGCTGGTTGGGGAACTTCTGGTCAGTAGGTGAGGCTCCCCCCTTCCTACTGGGGAAGAGAAGGCATCAGTGCTGGGCAAGGGGCTGGTGGCCTGCTGAGCCCAGCAGTGCAATGTAGTAAGCATTTCAGCTTACATAGTAGATTGTTCCCAGGCAAAACTACTGCCTCTTTATGCTCAAGACCAAGTTATTCAAGATTTGCTAAAGCAATTAAAAGCTCTTTTACAAAACTATTCTGAGCCAATATTTAGCTTTCACAAAGTGCCAACTCTATCCACCCAGGCTCTATGGCTTTAGGGACTAAAGCTGCTGATTGTTTGGCCATGTCAATATTTAAGCCACCTGCACAAGAATATGCAGCCCCTCATACAAATGCCTGTCGTTTGCATGTCAACTATCATATTTCATGGAAGTAAGCCAGACAAGTATTTGATACATGTTCCATTTGTGCACCTTTGAATTAAAGAACACATGTAGCTTGGGCCATCCTCTGAAGATTTCAGACTAATGAATTGAGGCAAATGGCTATTACACATGTTGACTTTTTTCCCAAAAAAATCCCTATCTTCATATGGTGGTAGATACATATTTTCATTTGATATAGGGAGTTCCAATAACTTTATATTAAGCTAAAGGAATTGGCTTAATACTTACTTAATACTTCAGTGATTTTCAGTGCTGGGTGTTCCCTAAAACATAAAGACAGACAATGGCTCAGCCTACATTTGCAGGAAAAGAAAGTCAGTCCTAAGTCATATAATATATATATGTATATATATATGTATATATATATATATATATAGGAGGATGAGGACAAGAAGGAATAATGATGAATTACACAGCAAAGGCAGGGCTTGCAGGAAGGAAAAAGGGGATATTGGTTTATTCTCAAATGACTTGAAAAAATTTATATCATGGTTATATATAAAACTATATATATTATATTATATTATTATATCATATTATATTATATTATATCATATTATATTTATTTTATCATGTTATTTATATTACATTATATTATTTATATAATATTCTATTACATTAATAACAATTCATTATATTAAATCATCAATATATTAATTAATATATACAATTATGATATCATATTATATTATATTTTATATTAAAAAGGCAATAAAGAAATTATGTATTCAAGATCATAACTTAGTCTCAAATGACTTGAAATCACTCATATTAAAGTTATATAAAACTATATATATCATATAATATACATTCTAATATATATTACAAAGTTCCCCCAATGGCCTTCCTTCTCTTTCAGATGCATACCTTTCCTGGGATCCCTACAGTTTCTGAGTTGGACAAAGAGGAGGAGGAGGAAGAAGAAAAACAAGAACGAGAACGAGAAGAAGAAGGAAGAAGAAGAAGAAGAAGAAGAAGAAGAAGAAGAAGAAGAAGAAGAAGAAGAAGAAGAAGAAGAAGAACAAGGACAAGGACAAGAAGAACAACAAGAACAACAAGAAGAACAAGAACAAGAAGAACAAGAACAAGAACAAGAAGAAAAGAAGAACAAGAACAAGAAAAACAAGGACAAGAAGAACAACAACAAGAACAAGAGAACAAGAAGAAGAAGAAAAAGAAAGGAAGGAAGGAAGGAAGGAAGGAAGGAAGGAAGGAAGAAAGAAAGAAAGAAAGAAAGAAAGAAAGAAAGAAAGAAAGAAAGAAAGAAAGAAAGAAAGGAAGGAAGAAAGAAAGAAAGAAAGAAAGAAAGAAAGAAAGGAAGGAAGGAAGGAAGGAAGAAAGGAAGGAAGGAGGAGGAAGAGGAGGAATAATGACGAATTATACAGCAAAGGCAGGGCTTGTGGGAAGGAAAAAGGGGATATTGGTTTAGTCTCAAATGACTTGAAAAAACTTATAGTTATATATAAAACTCTATATATTATATTATATTATTATATTGTATTATATTATTATATTATATTTTATATTATATTATATTATATTATATTATATTATATTATATTATATTATATTATATTATATTATATTATATTATATTATATTATATTATATTATATTATATTTATTATAGAAACAAAACAATAAAGGGACCCTCCTTAAGAGGGTTAATGTTTTTCCTGGTTCTCTGATTCGGCAACTTGTGAGGAGCTGATAGAACCTAGAACAAAATGGTGTCTCAGAAGTCCCTGACCTTGTTACCCACGTGGCAAGAGGCACTCACGCCCGGAGAACAAAGAAAATGGCCGACTACAAAAGTTAAAGTTTACACAGAGCAGCCCAACCACCTAGCCAGGAGGTAGTCACCTATTTAGAACAACTTGCCTTTGTGTTAGCAAAAAACTGATGTGTTTGCAACTGATGTTTTATTTATGCTTGCTGAGTGAAGGTTTATAAGATCCTGTTTGGTAATATTTTACTTATGCTTTCAGTACAAACAAGATTACATTTTTACACGTGCTCAAGTCTATCTCTTTACCCCTCCCTAATTCCTGCCCCCAGTTTATGCTGATAAACGCCCCCATGCTGTAATTGGTGGAAAGTTGAGTGACGTGTTTGTAACGCCCCAATGCTGTAATTGGTGGAAAGTTGAGTGACGTGCTTGTAACGCCCCCATGACGTGTTCTACCTTTATAAGCTATCCCCCCCCCCTAATAAATTCTCTTGATCAGCGAAACGTTGTCCTGAGTTTACCTACTAACTTCTCAAAGATTTCCTTCACAGATATTTCGGATTGGAGCAACTTCAGGGAACTCACGAATTAGTTGCAGCATTCACCCCTTTTTCCCGCTGGCTGGGGTCCCCAGAAAGCCGCAGCAACTAAGTTCTTTAAGAGGATTTTTGGATTGGTCTCTGGTTGTGATTAGGAAGGCAAAAAAGGGGTTGGGTTAAATAAAGAAGGAGGGAACTTCTCCATAGTCTCTGACTTAGCACAGAAGAAACCCATGCCATGGAGCAAGGCATTGTAAATGGTCCAGTGGGAGGAAAAAATAAAGTTACAGCTGAAGAGTCTGTAAGTGCAAGTATCTTGTGGACCTGGGAACAGGAAAACAATGTGTGACATTTACCTTTTCTTGTATTTGAATTAACAACATTAACAGACATCAAGAACACTCTAGAAAGAAAGCATGCCTGGCAATTTCTCTACAGACAAACTAAACCCTCCTGGAATAAATTTTCCAGTGCATTCTGGTCAACCACTTAGAATAGTGTATTTCTGACACACAGACACACATACTTTGTGGTGTGTGACATAGGTCTGGTCTATTTATAACTAGTTTCTATTATTGGTTCACAGGAAAGCGTATGAAAGAGAAGACAAAGAGAAGTCATAGACTCCAAGGATCTGAATAATAAGAGTTAATACTAGAATGGTGAAGAGGATTCAAGAAGTAAGTGGCCGAAGTTTCCCTCCCCCAAAAAAGGCCAAAGATAGATCTCACTGTACCTACTTTGTCATAAAACAATGTTTTCTTTCAAACAATATTGCTTGCTCTTATATTTTATACATTTTATAGAAATTCTTTAATATTTGAATGACCCGTGATTTAAAGAAAAAAATAATGAGTGATTCTGTTGTGTTATTGATCCCACCCTAGGGTGTGACCTGGTGATAGTATATTGGATTATTCCTTACTTGGTATTCTGCTCCCACACTAGGGTGGTACCTGATTCTTGTCAATAAAAGCAAGGGTCTGAGGAAGGTGGGAGATCATTCTTTAGTCTTATCCACTGAATAAAGCTGATATCTCCTGAAGACTGAGTGCCTGTGAGTTTTCTACCCACTGCTATCCTGAACCATCAGACCGGCAGGCTGAACAGGGTGGCAGATGAGTGGTCCAAGATGGAGGAGAATGACCTCATCCTCCAAATCATCACTTTCCAGCCCCATCCAGGGCTGAATTTCAATATGATCCCTGTCCTAAAGTCTGCTCCAACAAGCAAAGTATTTGCCCAATCTTTGAACTGTCTCAGTGGCCCTGTTTGGATACAGATATTAGATATGTAATAGAAGATAAGGGATAAAAAATATGCTTTGCATACTGGAACAGCAGGTTTCACCAAACAAATGAACACTAAAAGCTATGAAATAAAATTGAAATGAAAAATAATCTCTATTTTTGGTGGTAGAAATGGTTTCTTTTTTGTTTGTTTTTGTTTTTGTTTTTGGGTCACACCCGGCAGTACTCAGGGGTTACTCCTAACATTGACAGGTTATCAACAGGAGCCCAAAAGATCAGCAGAACCCCTCGGGACCTGACCCGAGTGCGACTAGGTCTGTCACTCAGACTCCAGCAGGGTCAACACGTCGCCTTCCCACTTCCTGAAAGGGGCTTTCAACGTTGCAGAGGAGGGAACGACTCGCGTGACCCACACATTAATTCCATGCGACCTGCATGCTCTGCCCCTGCGAGAGGGCCTGGCTAATGCGACTGGCTGTGCGGGGCTGGACTGGTGTCCAGGATGGCAGCCCCGGGGCAGTCTGGGCTGTGAGAAAAATCACCTATTTGTTTCAAGTGATGAGTGTGAGTAAGACATGTTGACAGGTATAACATGGACATTGACCAAAACATTAAAATAATAGGGGCTCGGGAGATAGCATGGAGATAAGGCGTTTGCCTTTCATGCAAAAGGTCATCGGTTCGAATCCCGGTGCCCCATATGGTCCCCCGTGCCTGCCAGGAGCAGTTTCTGAGCATGGAGCCAGGAGTAACCCCTGAGCACTGCCGGGTGTGACCCAAAAAGAAACAAAAAGAAAAAAAAACAAAAAACATTAAGATAATAATACAAAAGTAATAAGCCTATATGCACCACTTATAACAAAACTCTAAAGAATCATAGTGTATTTCTCTCTTTTTTGGAGCCATACCCTGTTATGTTAAGGGCTTACTCCTGGCTCTGCACTTAGGAGTCACTCTTGGCTGAGGTCAGAAGACCATCTGGGGTGCTGGGTGTCAAATCAGGGTCAACACAGGCAAGGCAAATGACCTGTTTGCTGTGCTATCTCTCCACTCTTAAATGTCTCATTTCTATAGTATTATGATTAATTGATAAAAATAAACTTATTAAAATTGAACATGCGGACTTCCGGGGCGAGCACGGTAGGGAAACTTTCCTCCGTCTCTCCCCTTCCCCCGAGTTAATGTAGGTGAACTGTGCATTCCATCTCATTTTATTTTGGCGCATCGTTCTTGTCCGGAGTGTTAAGTTTCAACTCTCATGTCACTGGCAATCATTCCCTTCTGAATCTTAACCGCACTGCTCCAGGATCTGTGGCAAGCTTGTTACCAATGACTGGTTCTCCTGATCTCCTCCTGTATTGTCTCTGGATATTCTAGCTCTATTCTTATTTTTTTCTATCCCACCAGTGAGTGAGATTCTTCTATGTCTTTTTGCTCCCTAGGACTCATTTCACTCAGCGTAATACTCTGCAGATCCTTCCATGTATCCACACATGTCATGACTTCATTTTTCCTAACAGCTCCATGGTATTCCAGTGCCTATACGTACTCCAAAGATTCTTTATCCACTCATCTAATCAGATGGCGGCTATTGTAAATACAGCTTCCCAAGTGTGACTCGTAAGCACACGGCTGGAGTAAATAGGAGCATGGCTCAGAGGGTCCCCCGGTAGTATGTAAAGATCATCCAGAAGAAAAGCAAAGCCATGAACGTTTCAGAGGAATAGACTAGAGTGGGATCTTTGGAAAATCATTTTGTGTGTAGGGCCACAGCTGGCAATGTTCAGGGGTTCCTCCTGCTCCGCGTGCAGGAACGGCTCCCGGCTGCCTCGCGGGCCCAGTGGGAGGCTGGGGATGGAACCGCGCAGGAGCCCTCCCTCTGTCCTAGGGTCAGGCACTCTTGAGGTCTTTCAGACCGCAACTTAGTTGCCTTTTCATTCCGCTCTGCGGGGGCACAGGCGATGGCCGGTAGCACACTGAGCTCTCGCCGAGCCCGGGCGTGTGCCTGCGTCTTTGAGAACGGCCCTTCCTTCCGCGTCGGACTCCAGTGCTGGAGCAAAGCGGGCCCGCGGACGGGCAGGGCCGGGAGCGGGACGGAGCGGGACGGAGCGGGCCCTTTAAGGCTCGCGGAGGTCGCTGACGTCACGCCGCGCGCCGCTTCTCCAGGGCGGGAGGAGCCGCCTTTCGCCCTTTCTGCCCCGTCGCTCCCGGGCGCGCTTCCTCGCCGCCGCTCTCCCGTCCGTCCGTCCGTCGTCCGTCGAGGGGCCCCTCGGAGCGCCCCGAGCGCCCTGAGCGCGCGGGGTCCCGCCGGGTGAGCCGGGACGGAGGGAGGGAGGGAGGGAGGGCTGCGGCGGGGCCGCTCGGGGCTCGCTCCCGCGGGCGGGCCCTCCGGAGAAGGAAGGAAGGAAGGAAGGAAGGAAGGAAGGAAGGAAGGAAGGAAGGGCTTCTTCTCCGCTCCGGGACTCGCAGAGCGCGCACACACACACACACACACGCACGCACGCTCCCCCTCGCTCCCAGGCCGGGCGACTGGCCGCGGGCTTGGGGGTCACGGGAAAGAGGTTCCGACCGGACTAGGGACGTTCCGCGCCGCGGGGCCTGGGGCGGGGGTGTCGGGCGCGGCGCCCGCCCGCCCGCCCGCCCGGGATGCCGCGGGGCTCCCTCGGCACGACTCCGGCCCCCGAAGAGCTCGTGCTGGGAACGAGCAGGTTCGAGTCGAGAAACTCCTCCGGAGTGCCGCGGCCTGAGTCCGCGCGGTGGGTGGAGAGCCAGTCGACCGTGCCCTGGGGCGCTTGCCGCGTGTTGCCCAGAAAAGAGCGAGAAGAGCGGGTGGTCGATGCGATGCCGGCTTCCAAAGCGCTCGTCGGGGTTAGGGTCTGGAGAGCCCCAGCGGGCAGCGGCTGGGCAGGGCCTGCGCTCATCTTCCTTGCTCGGACCGACTTTTCTCCAGGACTTGGGCCTTGCCGCGGCACTGGAGGAGGCATCCGGGCTGGAGAAGATGGGGTCTCGCCGTCGGACGTCCTGTCCCCAGGTAAGGGGCGGCGTGGGCTCTGAGAAGGACGAGGACGGGGGAAGGGGAAGGAAGGAGTGGAAGAGGTTTTAGGAAGGAGTCTGGGGAGGGGTGTGGCTGCTGGCGCACCTCCGGGGGCCCTGGTCTCTGCAGTTGGTTCTTTGTTACTTTGGTTCTCCTTGGCTGTCTCGTGTTTATTTGGGGAGCTGAGCTGGGGTTGCTCACACCTTCCTTCCGACTCAGTGTTCTTGGGTCACCCCCACCAGTCTGAGACTGTTTTGGAGGCCAGGTTCCAGGGTTGAGCTCCTGGTCATACGAACCTGGATGTTGGTGAAGGAGTCCTTGATCCTAGGATTTCTGCCATCCAATAACTTTCCTCCCTCGCCTGGAGAAAGGCTCTCTGATTTATTTCTGATTTATGGCACCACGGCTGAAAGGAAATTCTTCTGGCTCTGCGCTTTAGAATCCTACCTTCTAGGCCTGGTCACCTATGGGGTCTCAGAGATTCAGCCTGGACAGCCCTATCTGAGGCAAGCGCCCACCAAATTGTCTCGATGGTCCGGCAGAGGGTTCTGAAGTCTTTTTCTGCTACTCCAATCAGTCATTGTACACTACCCTAAGGTGTGATCTGATGATAGTAGACTGAATTCTTGACTTGGTATTCTTTTCCACCCTGGGGTGGGACCTGATTCTTGTCCATAAAAGCAGAGGTCTCAGGAAGGCAGAGGTTCATTCGTCAGTCTCTACTGAGCTGCGCTCCTTCTTAGGAGCAGAAAGCTTGAGTGGTTTGAAGTTCTTGCTTGTGCACTGGATTTCCTGAACCCATTCTTCACTTTGTGAATTATTTCCTGCGCATCTGAAACTGTTCCCCCTGCCCTCATCGAACAGGGGAATGGGAGCTGCCTTTTCTTTCCTGCCTGGGAGCTCAGTAAGAATCAAACCTTAACCATCTCCTAGAGAACTGACCGTTCACCAGGCGATACCTGGGTCCTACCTCTGGGCTCCTGGTGAAGAATTTTCTAGGCCTTATCGGAAAGAACACAGCAAGGACCTTTCCCACACGTGCATTTTCCTGTGGGTTTTGTTTGATTTTAGTTGTAGGTGCTTTGTGCTGTGCTGTGTCTGCTTTTCTCTTTTGTCCTGAATTTTGTGCCACATGGGTGGTGCTCAGGCTTTCCTTGACTCTACACAGAGGTGACCTAGGGGACACTGGCCTGTGCCTGGGATTGACCCATTCTGCA
Organism: Crocidura indochinensis; assembly: GCA_004027635.1. Classification (NCBI taxonomy): domain Eukaryota; kingdom Metazoa; phylum Chordata; class Mammalia; order Eulipotyphla; family Soricidae; genus Crocidura; species Crocidura indochinensis. The sequence goes on along the minus strand of PVKC010035759.1, from coordinate 1,447 downwards.
TCATCCCTGGCAGTGTTGCTCAAGACCCAGGCATACAGCTCAACTCTCTTGTCCTTCACTCTGCAGAGTCAGGCTCTGCAGCCACACTTGTCCTCAGTAAACCAGGTGCATTTCCAAAGCCTTCTTGTCTGGCTTGTGGTTCTAATTGGGAAGCAGGAACAAAGGATTTTTCTGGAAGCCATAGTTACTGGGAGTTGGGTCATTTTCTTTTCTTGCGGGGAGGGGGGTCGAGTCCTGGTGGTGCTCAGGGTTTACTCCTGGCTCTGCACTCAGAAATTGCTCCTGACAGGCTCGAGGGACCATATGGGATGCCGGGAATCGAACTGGGGTTGACTGCATGTAAGGCAAAAGTCCTACTGTTGTGATATTGCCCTGGCCTGTGTTGGGTCGTTTTGACCTGCACCAGGAAGGATTTGTTTGGGTGTGAACCATGAGTGCTGTATCTCCAAACTCAGGTTTGATTCACTCACTGGACCCTGAATTTACCTTTTCACCGCTTGGATCCTGGGCAGAAATGGGCTCTGGCAACAGGAGGGGCTAGTGTGTTTTTCTTTTGTTTTGTTTTGTTTTGTTTGGGTCACACCCGGCAGTGCTCAGGGGTTACTCCTGGCTCTATGCTCAGAAATTGCTCCTGGTAGGCTCGGGGACCATATCGGATTCCAGAATTCGAACCACTGTCATTCCTTATGCAAGGCAAACACCCTACCTGCATGCTATCTCTCCAGCCCCGCTAGTGTGTTTTTGGGCCACATCCACAGTTGCTGTCTCAAGTCCTTTGGCTCTGTAGTCTTGGTTTCATCCACCAGTGCTCAGTGAAAATAGTGCACAGATTGGCCCTGGGTGATCTGTGTGCAAAGCAGCGTGTCCGAGAACCTTCTTGAATACTGTCGGCCTGTCATGTTGGCTGATGAGGCTTTCTAGCATGATGTCTGGGAACCTTCCCCTCTGGGTGCCCATGGAGGAGGATGAGTAGACAGGGTACTCTTGTGGGCAGATTGGATAGGCCCTGAGTCCCTCTAAGACCCTAAGGTATCCTATCTGACTTCCTCCTTTGTGTACTTAGGGCTTGATGACCTTCCCTGATGTGGTCATGAGCTTCTCCCCAGAGGAGTGGGCATGCCTGGATGTCTCTCAGAAGAAGCTCTACAGAGCCGTGATGTTGGAGACCTACAAGCACCTGCAGGCAGTAGGTGAGAATTGCCCTGACCCTGTAGCTGTGGGCTACAACTTGGGGTGACAGGGAGGTGCCTGGATCTGCAGGGATATGGGCTCAACAAGGGACATGACATGATTCTGCTGATCCCTAGGTCAAGCCTTCCCCTACTATTCTTTTTTTGTTTGGTTTTGGGCCACACCCAGCTGCGCTCAGGGGTTACTCCTACCAATCTGCTCAGAAATAACTCCTGGCAGGCTCAGGGGACCACATGGGATGCTGGCAATCAAACCT
>PVKC010035758.1:0-13349 GCA_004027635.1 Crocidura indochinensis | reverse complement strand
GAAAAAAAAAAAAAAAAAAAAAAAAAAGAAAGTTGAAAGATGGAACATAGAAATGCATACAAAGATTCTTATCTTTTGTTTTGTTTTATATTCTCATCTTTTTATAATCTTTTATTATCTTTTTTTATAATCTTTTGTTATCTTTTTATAATCTTATCTTGATTTAATAGTTTTGTAAGAAGTCAAAAGCCCTGGGAAACATAACACATTGGGTTGAGCATTTTTCTTGCACGCGGCTAACCTGGGTTCAAATCCTGGTATCCCAGATGGTTCCTCAAGCTTGCCAGGAGTAATTTCTGAGTGCAGAGACAGGAGTAACCCCTGAGTGTGGGGTATGGCCCCCAAATAAACAACTAAAAAATGTCAAGAGCATGAATCTTAATGTTTGCTTCTTGTTAACTATGTAAGCACACATGGACAAAGAATCAATCCTTTTTATATTTTTTATTAACTTGGAATAATGGTTTACTTCATGAGAATCAAATGAGATATTTGAAAAGCTTGAAAAACCATAGTTTTTATATTTTTTATTGACACCATTACTATTTATAGTATTTGAAGGTCTTTGTGTATGTGTATATTGAAAAGAAGGTTAGTGTAGTTTTATTCCAATTAAAATATCTCAGATTAATCACATAAGGCTTTCAAAATCTCAGAGAAATCATATTAGGATTATTAAACTGAATATTTGTATTTCATATAAATATTACATTTATAAATTAAGTTGTTTAAAAAATATAGACGACTTACTAAAGTGTGTTCAACTACCTCCAAAATATACAAATCTGAATGAATTCTTAAATCCTATTATCCCAAAATCAGTTGGATTTATTTGTTGCTAAAATATGCCACTTTAAATTATCTACATCTTTATTTTAGGTTTTGGGGCCACATTTAATAATTCTCAGGGATTACTCCTGTCTCTGGATTTAGGAATCGTTTCTGGTGGGCTGAGGGAATTATATGGGATGAGCCTAGCAATAGTTGCATGCAAGACAAGCTCCTGACCCACTGAATTCTCACTCCAGCCTGGAGATATATAATTTTACTAAAACATTTTAAACTATATAACTAAAAACAGAGAAAATAAAATCGTAGGACCCTCACTTGTTTGAAGACTCATATCTTTACTCAGGAAATTACATATTCTGGGCCCAGAGCAGTAGGGCAGCAGTAGGCGTCTGCCTTGTCCCCACACTAGTCTAGGACGGTCACCGGTTCGACTCCCCCGGAGTCCATATGGTCCCCCAAGTCAGGATCGATTTCTGAGCACATGGCCAGGAGTAACCTCTGAGTATCACCGGGTGTGGCCTCCCAAAAAACAGAAAAAATGACATATTCATAAAATTGCCTTTCAGACAGGAGTGGCCTTGTAGTTCTGTCTGATAAATGCTTTAATTGCCCAAGAGATTAAAATATTCTTTCTACCTAAATTTCTATCAATCATTTGTGGTACAGAATTTATGTGGAGTTGATTGAGATCTGACAACCTTAATATGACACCTCAACTACATAACCTCTGTCACCACTATTCTCTACCTGTGAACGAACCTTTTAGAATCACAGCTATGATTCTGATAAAAAAGGATTTTAGCATCCACCTAACACACTATGAAATCCCCAGGGAAAATATTAATCTGAATTATTTCAGAGTTACCAGAATTAAATATCAGTGGAAGCAATGTGTACAGTTAAATCATGCTTTCGGTGATATGTCTTTCTCCAAGGAGCAAGAAATTTTTCACTTTCTCTATCTTCATATTTACAAAGGTAGGAGTGATGCAGGGGCGGAAAGAAAAGTCAACTTTATAGTTACAGTACTTGGTTAATCTCTAGCCCAAGATTTGAGGAATAGGCAGCAAGGTTTGAAATAAGACTGAGATGGAAATGAACAATGCTACTGCTTTTGCCCTAATGTCATTGGATACTTCCTAACATTTGTTGCTAACTACTGAAAATTTTGTTCTTATGGCTCTTTACTGAGTGTAAATATAATTTACAGTAACTCCAAGCTAAATAGCATTTTAAGTACTTTGAAAGAGTTTATATTTGGTGGAAATCTGTTACTAGAAGTTTAACCTATGTGTTTGTAATCTCAGTGTCATGGATATATGGGTCTTCTGTCTTAAATTAATAAGTTTAATTACTTATATATGTTTTTATCCATATTTTAATATGGTGGCACATTGCATCCAAAGAAGCTTACAAAAAATGCATTTAGTTGATCTCTGAGTCAGAGATTAAGCTTTTACTTTCAAAAATAGTCTTCTCACTGGGCCGGACGGTGGCTCTGGAGACAAGGTGCCTGCGCTAACCTAGGACGGACCACGGTTCGATCCCCTGGTTCCCCATATGGTCCCCCGTGTCTGCCAGGAGCGACTTCTGAGCGCATAGCCAGGAGTAACCCCTGAGCGTCACCGGGTGTGGCTCAAAAATACCAAAAAAAAATAGTTTTCTCTGTTGAATCCCTATGCATCACACAGTGAAAAAATATGTATTGTACAGTATAATGTGTAGTTCACAATGGGAATATATAATATATTCTTTATGTGTAGCTCCTTATTTTTATTCCACAAACTCTGAAAGACTGATATGCTCAATCACAAAAACCTGAAGAAAGTGAATCTCAGAGATACTAAGATATTGCACAGCTGTTAAAGTGAGGTGGGTGGTCATGGATAAAACCTAGGTATAGTTGATACAAGACCTTACCCTCTTATACCATGTGCAATAACAATGATTCATACAGTTCTGTTTCATTTCACTTACCTTTCAAAGGCTACCTCAAGGTCCATAATTTTAAAAAAAAGTCTTTTAAATGTGTTTCCTGCTTTTCTCTATAAAAAAATGGACCTCAAAGTCAGCCATACATGGTTTTGAGTATTCCAATATTGCCATGTATTAACCATTGGTCCTTGAATGATCATTCAACTTATGTAACTCTCTCGTTCTTATTTACAAAGTGGGGATGACACTAATACTATATTGTTGGAATTTTAGGAGCTAAATGGAAATGCCTAAGAAACATGCATATTATATATGATACAGGCTAGGACCTAATGTTCTTGAAGATTTTTTCTATTATAAACATAAAGATAAGTGTTTTTCACCCATTATTTTGATTAGTCCTCTTAGACACATTGGACATAGTTACTAACACCACCTGCACTTTGTATAGCGGACAATATAGCTTCACAACTTTGTATTATTGTATCTACATCATATACCTTATAAGTAAAAGAGCCAAAAGTATTCTGAATATAGAACTCATATTCCTTATCAATATATATAAGCTTTGGACTTTGAGAAAAATTTCAGCTCAATTTAGTCACTAAATTGCAGTGGATCATTGCCAGAATTTTTTATGTAATAGGCCAGAATTATAATATTCCCCATAGAGTAGAAGTAACTATTCTGTGAATATTTTTCAGTTGTATGTTATGGTAAATTATACTTCTTACTTTAGATTTTGTGATAAATGGATATATGTGTATACACATACATACAAACAAACACACACTGAAAAACTGATTCTCAGTAATGAGTCATTCTTTCCAAATAATGTCACTTTTTTAATCTTGAGTCAGATATAACATTATTGTTCTCTAACTGTTGTTTTTCCTTTCACCTTGTTATATGTGCTTTGATAGCTTCATATTGATCCATTCTAATATTTAATAACAGGGAGTTTACTTGAATTATTTCAGTTACTCACATATTTAACAAACCTTCACTCTATTCTGTGCATGAACAAGGAATAGGGAATTCAGTAGTGAATAATTCAGTTCCTGTCCTCAAAGAACTTATAAGTAAATATCAAATGCAAACAGTACAGTAAATTCTCTATCAGCATATGTAAGGGTTGCATTGTATCATATAACCTAGGATTTGAGACAAAAGTGAAAAAAGACTATAGTCAAAATATCTCCCCCTGGAGGAGGGACATTTTTTAAGGAGAGAATAAAAATCTTCAGTTAAAGGGGAAACAAAATTTAATGTGTATGACTATTCTGGTAGGGGAGAAGGTAGGATAGGACAGAGTAAATCAAGTTCCAAAAGTAATAGAATGAATAAGCTGAAAGTACTGAAAATCCATCATGTTTAGTATATAGAGAATATATATATATATATATATATATATAGAGAGAGAGAGAGAGAGAGAGAGAGAGAGAGAGAACAATAAAATATGCTTTAAATAAAAAGTATGTTTTAGCTGCTGGTTATAGCCAGGTCGCCAGCAAGGAAAGAAATCATTACCATCTTGAAAACTGGTCTAATTATGCTCACTGAGTTTGTATCACTTTAGTATAAGATTATGCCAGTTCTCAAGATCTGTTCCCTTATTTCTGGCCCATTACTTCTGAATGGCTTCAAACCAGCAAATAGGAAGATATCTTGTCCAGTTTACTTTCCTCATTCATCCTTAACTCTCCTGTTCTTAAGAATCCTTGAGAAAAATTTAAGGGAATTTAGTTGTGGAAAAAAATATCCCTGATTGTTTGGTTTCTCTGTTTCTTCTCTTCTAAAATGAAAAGACTGTTCCTCTCAAATATTTTTCTTTCTCTTCTAAAATGAGATGACTGTTCCTCTCATAAGTATTTTTCTAAAGAAAAATAGAGTAATAAGTATTAAATTATTAGTTCATTGTGAGTAACAAACACACACGAAGTGACAAACACACACTAAAACTTAGTGAAAATTCTTACATGTACTTGAAAGACATGACATTTTGCTGTAAATATATTTGATTTATATTTTTCAATCTTATGCAAAGATCTTTAAAGAACAGTCATCTCTTTTGGTTTTATACTGAAAAATACAAGAAGAAACAAAATCAAGATGAGCCATGTCCACTTAAGCTATGGAAGTCAGTTTAATCTTTACCAGTGGTTTCCAATGTTTCTATTTTTTCCCATATATTCAAATTTCCTCTTTCCCTAAGATATTGGAATACTGTTTTATAGAATTTCAAATACAAATGAGACAGAAGTATATTATTACACAGTATACTACAAACATATATAGAAAAGTCCACATTAGATTTTATGATGTATATGCAGATTTTACATGCAATGAATTAAGTAGTAACATAACTAAGTAGAATAGCCTGAGAGTTAAAATATCTCTTGTACATTTTATATGAACAAAGCAGAAAATGAAAATGAGAGCAATTTAGGGATTCTTGTGTCTCCTTATTACGTACAGGCTTATTTCTGTGCATCCAATTTTAGACAAAGAAAAGAATAATAATGGAAAGAGAACACAGCAGGGAAAACAATAATGACAAAAGGAAGAAGGAAAAAGGAAGAGCATGAAAATAACCCCATCTTTATAAAGCAAGGCTTATTATAGTCTTTCCTCTTAACAGAATCCCCAGCTGAGATTCTGGGCTGCTATTCCAAAAATTGGCAACCTTCTTATACTGCAGTGCATCACTCTGTTTATCACTACTTGGGAAGAAAGCTTTGGTCTGCACTTTAGAACATTCTAGATTGAGTGGCTTTTCTGTTCCATATGAAACTCTGCTTCTCCTTACTTATTTTTAAACCTTGTTGTGACTGAAATACGCTGCCCCTTAAAGTATGCTATGAAAAATGCCTTTCTGCTCTTTACCAACTAAATTCCACTTAAATCTGAAAAATGGCCCTATAATTATCAGGACCATTAAAATTTGATTTTTCATTAGTTTATAATTATACATAATTTGAGATTTATAGTTTAGCAGCTCTTTTTTAAGAATAAGATAAAGTTTATATATATATATATATATATATATATATATATATATATATTTGGGGGGGGTCACACCCGCCAGTGCTCAGGAGTTACTCCTGGCTCCATGCTCAGAAATCGCTCCTGGCAAGCACGGGGGACCATATGGGGTGCTGGGATTTGAACTGATGTTCTTCTGCATGAAAGGCAAACGCCTTTCCTCCATGCTATCTCTCCGGCCTGTATATATATTTTTTGATATTTTTTATTTAAACACTTTGGTTACAAACATGATTGTGGTTGGGTTTCAGTCATATAAGATGACACCCCCTATAACCAGTGCAACATTCCCACCACCAATGTCCCAAATATTCCTCCTCCCCTCCCATCCCCACCTGTACTGTAGACAGACCTTATATTTCTTTAATACATTCTCATAGTTAGGATAGTTCACAATGTAGTTATTTCTTTAACTAAACTCATCACTCTTTGTGGTGAGGCTCATGAGGTGGTCTGGAACTTCCAGCCCTCCTCTCTTTTGTGTCCGAGAATTATTATTGCAAAATGTCTTTCATTTTTCTTAAAACCCATAGAAGATTGAGACCATTCTGCATCTTTCTCTCTCTGGCTTATTTCACTCAGTATAATAGATTCCATGTACATCCATCTATAGGAAAATTTCATGACTTCATCTCTCCTGATGGCTGCATAATATTCCATTGTGTATATGTACCACAGTTCCTTTAGCCATTCATCTGTTGAAGGGCATCTTGGTTGTTTCCAAAGTCTTGCTATGGTAAATAGTGCTTCAATAAATATAGGTGTAAGGAAGAGATTTTTGTATTGTATTTTTGTGTTCCTAGGGTATATTCCTAGGAGTGGTATAGCTGGATTGTATGGGAGCTCAATTTCCAGTTTTTGGAGGAATCTCCATATCTCTCTCCAGAAAAGGTTGAACTAGATGGCATTCCCATCAGCAGTGGATAAGAGTTCCTTTCTCACTGCATCCCCGCCAACACTACTTGTTCTAATTCTTTGTAATGCGTGCCAATTTCTGTGGTGTGAGATGGGACCTTATAGTTAACACCTCTTATTATATAGGATTCACCACTCCTCCCACTACAGTTCCGGTGCTATCCCACACCACCAAAGACACATGTACTTATTCCATGACCCACCTCCCCTTTTCTTCCAGTAACCCTACCATTTTTGTAATTGGTCTTGGAATTAGTTCTGGTTTTTCTAGTTCTTTTACTAATTTATATTCCACATGAGAATTCAGTCATGCAGTTGTTGTCTTTCACTACTTCACTTAGCTAATAATCTAAGATTCCATTTATTTCCCCCAAAAAAAGCATAATTTTATCTTTATTAATGCCAGTGCTACATTGGGTATTTATACCACATGTACTTTAAGCAATTGAAAGGTATTTAGATTGCTTCAATGTTCTAGCTATTGTGAAAAATATTATAAAAATAGGGGTGAAAATATCACTTAAAGCTACCCTATGTAGCTCTTATACCTTTCGAATAAATGCCTGGAGTTTTATATAGCACTGTTTTATATAGCATATCTTTTTTTTTTTTTTTTTTTTTTTTTTTTTTGGTTTTTGGGTCACACCCGGCAGTGCTCCGGGGTTACTCCTGGCTCCATGCTCAGAAATTGCTCCTGGCAGGCACGGGGGACCATATGGGGTACCGGGATTCGAACCGATGACCTTTTGCATGAAAGGTAAATGCCTTACCTCCATGCTATCTCCCGGGCCCAGCATATCTTCTTTTTTAATAAATCTCCATATTGTTTTCCAAGAGGCTGTACTATTTGTAGATCAAAAGTATCAGAATACTTTTTTCTCCACATTCTTGCCAATACTCTTTCTTAGTTTTTAAAATTAATTAAATCACCATGGGGTCAGGGTGATAGTATGCCTTCATACACCTGACTCTGTTTGATCTCCAGTACCACAGAGTCAACACACTGTAAGAATGAGGCCCAAATTGTAGTAGGCAAATATAAAAAAATGTAAGGAAGCATGCTGGTAAATGATAGGTTTGGAGGTTGGAGGGAAGCCTGGGACACTGGTGTGGGAAGTTGATACTAGTGGTAGAAATGGTCTTGAAACATTATGTGCAATGAACATTAGAGTGCAAATTTCTACTCTGAATAGAGTATTTGAGTCCTTGGAATAAGTGCAAAGAAGTAAAATGGCTTGATCATATAGAATCTCAATTCTTAGTTTTTAATAAGTGTCCAAAACGTTTTCTAAAGCAGACATTTCCACCAGCAGTGAAGAAGAGTTCCATTTTCTTCACTTATACACCATCACTTTGTTCTATTTTCTATGTGCCAATCTTTTCCCATTCTACTAACCTCATGGGCTATTTGACACCGTGCTTCAAGCATGTGGGGGTATTTTAAGTAATCTGGAGGCCTCCAGTGAAAAGCTACAGCAAGTTGCATGATATATGTTGATTACTGGTTCTTTATTAAAGTGTATGCTTCTACATTTAGGTGTATACCTCTGTTTCATGTCTTGTCTGCTACATATTTCTTTATGATGCCATAAATCATACCTTAGTTCTAATATATAGCAACAAAAGAGACTTGATCAGAATTCATAATCTAAAAGTCAACTCTTTTGTGGGGTTTTCCCTCTCTGTTCATTTAATTCTTTCTTCATTTACTTGCCAATATTCTCTTGAGTTGCAGTATTCTTAAGCAGGCTCTGTTTAGTGGTGGCAAAGATGACTAAAAAAACTCACTGACCTGATTTTTAACTAAATTCAAAACTTCAAAGTTTACCTTCACCTCAGTAATTTTAGCAGCTGTTTTGATAGCTTCAAGACTTCAAGTGTCTTCACAAGGTACCTACTAGTTTGTATTTAAGTTTCTCACTAAACAGAAACATAAATTTTACTGGAAGCAGAAGATATGATATTAAACCAGGAAGATATCACCAAAATAGCTTTATCATATATATATATATATACATATATGAATTACACATTAAATGAATCTCTAATTTTCCTCAGGAAAATGTCCAAGGTATGGTGACACACTCAATCATATGAGTACTGTTCCATTTTGAAGCTTACACAGATTACCAGTAGCAATGACAAGTTCTTCCTATGAATTTGCTGACATGGTGTACATGAATACCCGTACTAAATCAAGCAGCAGGTTTCCATAGCTCCACAGTAAAGATGTGTCAGCCTGTTCGCTGACAAGAATTTACAGCTCTAAATACAGACCTTGTGATATTTTTTCCTGTGAAAGAACCCTTGTATTTCTGATGTTTTTTTATGTTGCTTCTCATTTTACTGAGCACGTGGGAACCATCATTATATAGACTATTAATTTCCAACTATTTTAAAAACTTAAAACTCCTAATATAATGATTTTCACAAATTTTATGATAGTAATTGAATCAATTGTCTATCAGATTATACATCATATAAAACATAGTAAAATACTCAGTAAAATTAATATTGCTAAAACTTTTGTGGCATTGCTTTAACAGCTCCTATTTACATGTAAAAATTAATAAGACCTGTGTTATTTATTTAACTTACATCAGGTGTATTAATATCCTGTAATAATAAAATATATATTTTATAGCAGGATAAAATATTAGGTACAAATTACAGACTTCTCTGTAAATCAAAACTATTTATCCTCCATGTTTCTCTTTTCCATTTGACTTAATGAACTAGTTCACACTATTAATTTTAATTGAAAGAGAATGACACTACAAATATTCCCTATTTTCAAAAAATCAAGAGATACAAGCTAATAATACCAAAATCTTAGTTGTTTTTGAAATAATTCAATGAATATCATGAAACATTTAACTAGTAGTGTCAGTGATAACCAAGCTAAGCTATCCGTACATTTTTTGGCTATTCTTTTAATGATGAAGACAAGGTAGTTTATTAGTTTTTGTCCTTTAGGAACAAATGATAGAAAATAGGAAAAACAGACAAAAATCAAGATATCTAATTATTAAAAGAGGAAAAGAAGAGTGAGTAAAAGAGAATAAGAGGGGCCGGGCGGTGGCGCTGGAGATAAGGTGCCTGCGCTAACCTAGGACGGACCACGGTTCGATCCCCCGGTTCCCCATATGGTCCCCCGTGCCTGCCAGGAGCGACTTCTGAACGAATAGCCAGGAGTAACCCCTGAGCATCACCGGGTATGGCCCAAAATCCAAAAACAAAAAAACAAAAAAACAAAAAAAAGAGAATAAGAAAGGGCCAACATAAACTCAATTTGCTAGAAGTTGTATAGTTTTAGCTGAATGAAAGAAAATTTCCATCTGATTTTGTTCCTGAACAAAACCAATGGAAAGTTATGGTAAGGTGACTTTGGCAAAGATAAATATCACAGCTTTGGTATAAAATAAGAAATATAGAAATAAGAAATAAATAAAAAAGAAGAAAACCAAGATAAGTAAAGAAATAGAGAGAAACCATTTAAATAATTTATTTAAATGAATAAATTTATTATACAAAGAAAATATAAAGCTATAATTAGGCACAGGAAGTACATGATATAAGAATTCTAATTTAGATTTTACTTGCTTGAATCCAGAGTCTTATACTATAGTGTAGTCTATGAAGTATTATTATAAAATCTTCCTTTTGAAGATCCCATCAGCTCCATTGTTTCTGCTTCAAATTTTTTATCAACCTGTCAACAAATGAAGAAGAAAGTAATTACCAGAGTAGAATGAGAGGCCTGATTTTCTCACTCTATATCTTGAATTAGCTATGCATAATTACAATGGCTTCCATTTTGGGTAGAAAATTGACCAGAAGTGCTTCTAAAGGGATCTCTGTTGGTGAACTGCTTAAGGTCAGGCCATCTTCAGGATAAACAAATTATCCTGTCACAGAAGGATATTGCATTGAAGAGGATCCTGCACTTGACTTCATGGTCTTAAAATTCTAAACATGAGAATCCACATTTTAAGTTTGTGTCCCATTACTGATGTGGCCTCTGTTTCCTTATCTGTAATATCAGTAATGGAAGTCATTTACCATCATTACAGCGCCTAGCTAGGTATGATTACGCTATACTTTAGGATCTGCTGCCAATTTAGGGAACACAGTGCCACAATGGCTTGGGTTTTTTTTTTCAGGATTCAATTTCCAATTTCCGATTTCCGTATCTTGCTCCTCTAAATTGGTTGCTATCCCCACTTGATATAACTACAGATTTTAACGCTTGGGGATTATCTTGCTCCTTCGTTCTCTTCTCTGTGACCTGTATCTCCTAACTGCACCGTTAAATGGTTGTGCATTGCCACCAGACTGTCACAAGCAATCCATCCTCAAACTTAGTCTTACAACCATATCAGTTACTATTGCTCATAATTCATTGTTTTTTATTGCTTTGACTCATACAGATTAGCCCTAGGTGGGCATTTTTCTGTGATTACTTGTGAGTGAGGAAAAAAAAGAAGATGGGATAGAAATTCAGAAAGGGAAAGAATTAGAGTCATTTTTGCGGTAAATATGTCAAATTTATATAATCAAAAGTTTCACATAGTGTAAATACCTCCATTGTAATAACATTATTGTGTGACCCTAAGCAAAGCATTCAAGATCTCTCTCCATTGCCTTATCCAGTAGACAAGGAAGCATTGGGCCAAATTACCTCTCAGGCCCCTTCTGCTCAGACATCATCAGAGTCCACACATCTCTTTGTTCCTGCCTCAATCACATTTCCAGTCAGACCCCATCTTCTTGTATGCCCCACATACATCCGGGCTCTTACATAAGTTTTAAGCCATACCAAGAAATTCTCTTGCTGCTTCAGAATGAAGAGCAAATGATGACTCCTCCGGGTTTAATTTCTGTGGTTCTGAGCTCTTTAGTTTCTTTTTTCTTAATTTTTTTTTTCATTCAAAGCACTCCATATCCACCCTCCACGCCCACCCCTACTCCACCCCCCTCCTCCAGATTGCATGAAGCAATCTGATGAGGCTGAGGCAAAATGCACTGGCACGACTCATTGCAGGCCTTTGAGCAGGGGCAGCATTTTCTTAAATAAATGATAGGGACAGCGTGTTCTTGCTGAATCTTACAAGGTTCTGTCAGCTTCCTGCTTGCCAATTGACATGGCTTTTTGGAGACATCACTGTGAAATTTCACTCCACCATTTATTCTGACCAGTCAGAGTTTTGCCTAGGCAATGCGATTTTCATTTGTCACTGACAAAGCAATAGCTTGATTTTTGTTATTGTTGAGATTTCCTTTATGCTCTAACTCGTAAAGCAAATCTTTAAATAAGCTGTTGAGTAGCACTGTATGAATTCAGAACAGTTTTATTTTTATACATTAAAAATCATTAAAACAGAGAAATCAGACCTACCAATTTCTATAATCCAAAAAAACAGAGGCAGCAAATACATCACAGAGATAGATCAGTCTGCTATGTATCTTTCTAGACATCTGCAGTGACTGGTTTGGGGTTTTCTTGCTTTATTGGGTTTCTTTTTCTTTGGCCTGTTTCATGGAATAGGAACTAAATTTGGTTTTTAATTTTGGTGTTTTAAAATACAAATTGTTTCTCATGCTGCCAAATATGTGTTTTGCTTGTGTATTCATTTGTGTTCCACTGTCTCTAAAATAAACTTTTCCTTTCAAATCAGAAAGTCTTTCACTAAGCGGAAAAAAAGGGAGGGTATTATGATAGAGGACTAGCCAGTCTGCCTTTCACATCATGATATACCTATTTTCCCTTCAGTGATTTTTGTCATTTTATTAAAAGTGTCTGCATTTGGCATTACGTTAAGATGACACAGTAGGTTATTTGGTGACCTTCAAAATTAATCTTGAAGGTCACCGATGTTTGGTTGTTGGTCACTTTGAATCACACACTTACATGTATCAGTTAAACATAGTTCAAGCCAGTTATGTGTATATGCCCATGGCAGAGCCTCAGATAATCAATTTTTCAAATGTAGTGTGTGATCAAGAGAAGATGAATTCATGTTACTCACACTTTAATTTGCAATAGAATCTTCCTGGGAACATGTGAGAATGTAGATTCTGGCTTGGGCCACCTGCAGTGGGGCCTACAATTCTTTCTTTATAGCAGGCTTTTTGTTTGTATCTTTCCTTTATTGAATCTGTCATACATTGTGCAATAAAGTGGAATAAAAATTACAGTTTTCCTTCAAGAATAGACACAAAAATATAAAATTATATCTTCCTAAAATTATGTCTTTCTAATTGGTATATGTTTTCCCAGGTTTTTTATGAGCCTATAAGTGTAAGTTGCAGACTAATTGAAAGAAGAAGGTTTCCACAGTAAACAAGCTGTTGTGGGGAGTTAGAAGATAAGGCAGCGGTCCGGAGTGATAGCACAGCAGTAGGGCTTTTGCCTTGTACACAGCCGACCCACGACAGACCTAGTTCTATTCCCGGCATCCCATATGGTCCCCCAAGCCTGCCAGGAGTGATTTCTGAGCACAGGGATAACCTGAGTGCTGTCAGCTGTGTTCCCAAAATAGAAGAAGGAAGAAGAAGAAGAAGAAGAAGAAGAAGAAGAAGAAGAAGAAGAAGAAGAAGAAGAAGAAGAAGAAGAAGAAGAAGAAGAAGGAGGAGGAGGAGGAGGAGGAGGAGGAGGAGGA
>PVKC010035757.1:0-13400 GCA_004027635.1 Crocidura indochinensis | reverse complement strand
ATCTTTCTCTTTGCTTTTTGCCATTTGGATTACTATATGTCTTGGTGTTGTTTTATTAGGGTCTAATTTATTGGGAACTCTTTTCACTTGCGGGAATTGCACCTCAGCCTCTTTCCAAGGGTTGGAAAGTTTTCTGTTATGATTTCCCTGACCACTTGTTCTTCTCCTTTCCCTGTTTCCTCCCCTTCTGGTATACCTACAATTCTTAGGCTATTTCTTTTGTCTTTGTTTATTAAGTATTGGACTTTCTGTTCCAGTGCTCTGCCTTTTATTTCCTTGTTGGCTTCCTGGTCATTTTTAGATTGCAATTTTTCTTCGAGTTGCTCTATGCGCTTCTCCAGCAGTGAGATTCTACTCGTGTGGCTTTGTATATTATTTTTTATTTCTTTAAATTCCCTTTGTATGGAGTCTCTCATATTCTGTAGCATTTCTTCTCTAAGTTGGTTGATTTTTTCTTCCATGGTTCTCTGGTATTCGCTGGCTAGTGCTTCTTTCATCTCGTTAACCATGATTTGCATTTGTTTTTTCATGGCTGTTTTTATGTCCTCTTCTCTTGGGTCTGTTCATTTTGGGGGACTTGGAAACTTGTTTGGGTTTCTTTCTAGTTCTGCAGATATTAGGGTCTTCCTTGGTTTAACCATATTTCTTGCAATTCTTATTATAGCTCACTTTTGTCACCAGTCTAGTTAGATATAGGTGTTTCTGGCTTGTTTGGTGGTTTGCTTCCAATTTTATGGGCTATTTATTATTAAAGGTTTTGGTGTTGGGTCTGAGCCAGTTTGGCCTATATGTTGGTAAGCTATCTTCGCAGACTCAGCGCAGGTGTGCGGGTTTCCCTACCTGTCCCAGGGCGGGGCGAAAAGGCCGGAGCTGGCTGGGCCCAATGGCGGACTCCGCCCTAAGTTATTTTTATTGAGCTTGTATGCAGTGGACTCCTCTATGTTTGCCTAATATATATTATAAACAAGCCATGTCTATATTGTAGATAGCCCCTCATATATTAACCCTACTCTACCCCTTTCAGAACTTCTATCCTCTAACCCCCTCAATACTGATTCATTATCTCATACTCTTTAACCCTCTTTACCCTCAATTCTTAACCCTCTTTTCCCTCATTCTTGGTCTAAGAACCAAGACAATGCCCTGCCCCAATAAGCTGCCATCCAGCTCCCAAAGCCAAATGATATATTTTCAGTTTCACCTCTCTCGTCTTAGCAGGAGGCTACAACCACCACTCACGCTGACTCATTCTATGTGGCTCTTTTTTTCACACACCCCTGCCAACATGGACTGGTGCATGCTACCTGATTCAGCTCCAAAAGAAGCACCCAGCTTGAAGACACTACCTGATTCCTTACTGTAATAAACAATTTCTTAGACTCAATAAGACCATGGTGTGGGGCAAAAATGTGCCCTGGATCTCATGCCCCCAGCCCCAAGACTATCTCAAAAAACTGAATGGGGGTATCTATATTTTCTATTTATGTTTATAGTTATACCTCTTAGTGTGTCTATTTCTAAATGTAAATGTAGCCTCCTTCATCTGTCATTTTTTTTAAATCTTTATTTTTCTTTGCTTGTTCTGGTTATGCTTAGTATGAAATTCTAGAAGAAAAGTCTTGCTTGGGATAAAAGTTCAGGTCAAAACCAGGGCATAGAGATTGACAGGTTGATATAGCCTGTCATATTTATCCCCAAAGCATCAATAATATAAAAAATAAAGAGATATTATTTATAAAAACAAGCTACCATCTACTAGGGATAATAACCCATAATGATTATAATACAGGGGTACCTCCCACCCTAAACATTTGTCATGGGGACTCAACTTAGACCTTATGTGATTGGACATTGACCATCTAACCCCAAACCCAGGATCCCAACCTTAGAACTGACACAGTTCCCTGCAACAGCACCATGAATCAAACTCCCTCTGAGGGAGTCTCTAATATTACTCTGGCACCATCTTGTGCCAGGGTAGGTGCATATGACATCTGGACGATGAGGAAACAGCAACAACTTGAACTAAAGGCAGGTTGTCCCACCTCATCACCTAACAATGAGATGAAATTAGAAGACACTCCATCCTTTGATCTGAGCAAACACCAAGATCACTAATTACAGAAGACTGACTATAACAACTGTGACTGAGCATAACTTCTGGATCCATAAAGAAAGACTCTCTCCTAGACTTCATTCTAGGACCTATCCAAAAATCAAGATATCTAATTACGGAAAACTGACTTTGACAAATGAGCACAACATTTTCTGGCGCTATAAAAAGATCTGGGGTCTAACAATGAACATGGCTGAAGCCTATAGTTGATCTCATGACAGTATGCTTCAACAGTGGAGAGACACCCTGTATCTCTTGGATCAAGTGAATTTTCTTTGTAATTTCCCCAATACTTACTGTACCTATGCAAAAACAAACAAACAAAAACCTTGCCACATCAGTCTCCCCTTCCTTTTATTGTTTTGTTTTGTTTTCTTTTACTTTGTTTCTTATTTTTTAATTTATATTTATAGCCTCTGAACAGGGGTTCCTCCCTACTTTTTTTCCCCTACAATAGCACCATAAAACATGAACCACCTTTTTCTACCTCATAAATTGAGGAGCGAAAAATGTGGATGGTACCAGGGCAAGCAGTCTCACAAACACTGAGTGAGATAATAAAATGATCATATCTAAATACCCAACCCAAAATCAATGACAATAGAATCAAGAGGCCCAACTACAACAAGCTATTCACAAAAGGGATCTGTTACACTAGCAGTCCACCAGGCTAAGGGTGTAGGCATGGGATGCATGCTGGGAACAGGAAAGGAGGAAGGTCAACACTGATGATAGGAATTGCCCTAATTCACTGTCACTATGTACCTAAACTATAACTGTGAAAGATTTGTAATTAACATGAGTCTCAATGAAAATTATTAAAATAAAACTGAACTTACTCTTTGTATCTTTACAAGAGAGATAACTAAATAGCAAGATAAGCAGTTTTTAAGTAAAAGCCAGGATAGCAATCTTACACAGAGCCCTTAAAAAGGAAATAACTGAGACCAGAGCAACAGCACAGCAAGCAGTGTGGTTGCCTTGCACAAAGCTGACCCAGGTTTGATCTCTGGTATCCCAAATGGTCCCCCGAGCCTGGCAGGAGTTATTTGTGAGTGGAGATCCAGAAGTAAAATCTAAGTAACTTCAAAATAAACCCACATCAGTTGAAACTACCATTCACAACTGCCATTTGCCCCTGATTCAGTTTTACTATTTAACCACAGAGCTCTACAGAGATACCACTAAAAGTACAAGTAGGGCAGTATTTGAGCTGGCATGTTTAGAACTATTTTTTGGAATGAGTGCAGATAGTCTCCTTCCATTTTCTCATACTTCAGAAGCTCTGGAAACCAAAACTACAGCCAAACATGCAGTAATCATGTCTGCATTTGGCTAGCTTCATAAACTCACTCTATACTTAAAAGAGATGCATACCAAGCTGTGAAAAATCATTTTCAACTGTTTGGTTACCATATCAACTAATCAGTTGAAAATGGCAATCTTAGGAGGGGAGGGTGATCCAGGACCAGACCCTGCCCTGTAGGAACCACATCAGGTGCACTAGTAACCCACATCCATTGCTTTGACAATGGCCTAGGTTCACTACTCAATCAGAGAACTCTACAAAGATGCCAAACTGATTAAAATTTAAACATGCCAATATTTGGATTGACATCTCTAGGGTTCTTTATGGAGTGAGTGCAGACATCCTCCCCAGTCCCCATCATTTCCTTGTCATTCTTCCGCAAACCTAGACTGCTGAAATTATCTCTCACCAAAACCATATTAGCCACAGAGCTGAGAATATCTCCAATGTTTTCTAGTACTATCATCCCAGTATAAGCACAGCAATTTAGATATCAACATTTATTCAAAGCCACCTAATGTTCAGTAATGAAACAAATAATAGAAAATCATCTAGCAATAAATCGCTCAGCACATCTTCTGACAGTGACTTAATTACCTCACTATGAGATCCATTAATATTCACAGATTTTCATATTGTGCGACTTTTTTTGTTGTTTGTTTCGGGGCTGCACCTGGTGGGTACTCATGGGTTATTCCTGGCTCTGTTCTTAGAAATTACTCCTGGCAGTGCTCCGAGGACCATAAGGGATGCTGAGGATTGAACCTGGGTTGACTGTGTGCAAGGTAAATGCCCTACCCTCTATGATATCACTCTGGCTTCTACTGTACTACTTTCTAAAATAAGGAATTATCACTTACCTGTAAATAGGCAATATAAAATATATTATTTCATAACTGCTAAAGGAGTAGGCTTGGGATTGTGTGGGAACCTGAGAACAACAGTGAAGAGAATTTTACATTGGTAGTAGGATTGGTCTTGTAACAAAAGTATTAAGTACAATTATGTAATAGATAATCTTTAAATAAAGCAGATTTAAAAATCCAGAACGGTAATTCTTATATAAGACAACATAGACATTAAATTTTAAAAAATGCTAAGTGAAAGAGATGGGAATTATATACTCATCAAAGGATCTAAAGACTGAGAAGATGTAGCTCATTAACATATGTACTAGATGAATATCATCAAACTATAGAAAGCTACTGCTAACAGACCTAAGGAAAGATATCAACAGAAACATAAAATTTGTAAGATATTTAACACAGCTCCTCTCTCAGAACAAAATCAGTTACCTACAGTGAAAATCAATAACATTGGCCTTAAAAAAGAAATGGAAGAAATAAATTTAATAATATATAAAGTTTTCACCCAAAATATTTAGTATGCATTCTTTTCCAGGATATAAGGATTTCTTCCAAGATAGGCCACAAGGAAATAGAATTGCCTCCATGAAATCATAAGTATAAAGTCATAACAAGTATCTTGTCAGAACACAATTCTTTGAAAGTAGAAAATAATCACAAACAGAAATTATAGGGAAACTCAAATAATTTAGAAACTAAATAACTTACTATCAAAAAACTAGTGAGTTAAAGAGGAAATCTAATTAAAATTAAGTTCCCTGGAAACAAATGAAAATGAATATGTGAGTTAAAATATATAAAACCACAGAAAATCTTTTTTAAGAGTAAAGTTCAATGCAATGTAAACATTCATTAGAATACAAAAAAAAGTTCAAATAAATAGCGGTGGCACAAGCCGTAAGGTATCTATCTGCCTTGGATGGGCTAGTCTAGGATAGACTGTGGTTTGATCCCCCGCATCCCATATGGCCCCCAAGCTAAGAGCTATATCTGAGTGCATAACCAGGAGTAACCCCTGAGTGTCATTGGATGTGGCCAAAACACCAAAAAAAAAAAGAAAAGAAAAGAAAAGAAAAAGATAGTAGACAAAGAAAAGGGAAATAATTTTTAAAACCTTATAAAGGAAATAAATTATATAATAAACCAAATATATAAAATCAATAAAGCCAACAACTGATTTTCAAAGTAATAAATAAGATTGACAAATAGTTATTTAAACTCACAGAAAACAAAACAAGTGAGAAAATTTTAATTAGATCAGTATTTAGAGGGAAAGAAGTGACAAAAATGCCATATAATTCAAAACATCATACACAGATACAATAAACAACTTTATTGGCACAATACTGGAAAAATATAGAAAATGGTCTGCTTTTGGAATTTTATGAGCTCTGAAAAACTTAATAGAAAGCAGAATATCTGAGACCAGGGCAGTGACACAAGCAGTAAGGCATCTGCCTTGCCTGTGCTAGCCTTGGATGGACTGCGGTACTATCCCCTGGCATCCCTATGGTCCCCCAAGCCAGGAGCGATTTCTGAGCACATAGCCAGGAGTAGCCCCTGAGCATCACAGGGTATGCCCACCCCCCCCAAAAAAAAAGAAAGAAAGAAAATAAAGTAAGCAGAATATCTGCTCAAACCAATTACTAATATGACATATTCTTCCCCCAAATAAAACCTGGCCCAGATATATTCACTAATAAATCATTTCAAACCTACAAAGGACCTACTTTATTTTCTTCTCAATTTCTTTATTAAAGCCAAAAAAAAAAGGTATTCTACCAAACTGTTTCTATATGGCTGACATTACCCTGATTTCAAATGGTAAGATATTACTAAAAACAGTCAAATATCTGTGAAGAGACCTTGCAAATAAAGTGTCAATATCCAAATTATGCAAGGCAATACTAGAATTCAGAAGAAAATAAACCTTTAGCCTGATAAAAAAAAATAGGGAGAAGATATGAACAGACATTTCTTCAAAGAAAACCTACAGGCAACCAAAAGAAAATCTGTAAAAATGCTCCACATCAGGCCGGAGAGATGGCCTGGAGGTGGGGCGTTTGCCTTGCTTGTAGAAGGATGGTGGTTCAAATCCCGGTATCCCATATGGTACCCCCGAGCCTGCCAGGAACGATTTCTGAGTGTAGAGCCAGCAGTAACCCCTGAGCGCTGCCAGGTGTGGCCCAAACACCAAAAAAAAAAATGTTTCACATCATTAATCATCTGTAAATGTAAAACAATGAGATATCATCTCACACCACAGTGACTGTCATTCATTCACAGGTGGTGGGAATATTGACTAGTCCAGCATTTTTGAAAACAATCTAGATATTTCTCAAAAATTTAGAAATTGAGTTCTGTGTGACAAAGTCCTACCACTTCTAGGAATATACCCTAGAAGTCCCAAAACACAATGCAGAATAGCCCTCTGTATTGTCATGTTCATTGCAGCATTATTCACAATAGCCAGGATATGAAAACAATCCAATTGCCAATAGATTTATGGATAAAGAAACAGTGATACATCTACACAATGAAAACTACACAATTTGGGGGAAGATTAAGTAATGAAATTTGCTTATACATGATGGATATAAAGAGTATTATGTTGAAAAAATAAATCAGAGAAAGATGGATAGATATGGAATGATTTCACTCTTTTCTGGGATATATCTATCTATATATCCCATAAGATGACAGATGATAGATAGATAGATAGATAGATAGATAGATAGATAGATAGATAGATAGATAGATAGATAGATAGATAGATAATATATACACAAATATAAAGATAGTATGGTAATAATACCCACAGACAATGAATAAGAAAGCCAGGAGCCCCAGTCCAGAGTATGAAGCTTGCCACAAGTAGCAAGTTAGTGCAGTTAGGGCAGAGAAGGAACCAATGACAATGATAGTTGGAAATGATCATTCAAATAGAACTGGGTGCTGAATGGAGATAAAGTGATATGAATGAAACCTCTTCATTAACTGTATTTCTAACCAGTGTCTAAAGAGAAAATAAAGACTACAACAAAAGAGAGAGAAATATAGAAGTAGATGTTTGACACAGAAGAAATAGGCAGTGGAGAAGGCATGGGGGAGGTTGAGAGGAAAATTGAGGTCATTGGTGGTGGGTGGGAAAAATGTACTGCTGAGGATGTTGTATATTGTATGATTAAAACTCAATCATAAGCAACTTGGTAACTGCAGAGGAAAATAATGTATTAGGAACAAGCTTGTAAACCACAGTGTTTAAATAAAATAATTTTTAAAATTATAAAAGCTATATTAATAAAAACTATTAAATTCTGAAATAATTAAGTTAGAGTGATAGTGCAGTGGTAGGGCATTTGACATTCATGCAGCTGACCCAGGACACATCTGGCTTCAATCCTCCATGTTCCATATGGTCCCCCAAGCCAGGAGTGATTTCTGAGTATATAACCCTTGAACATCACTGGGTATGGCCCAAAAACTAACAAAAAATTCTGAAATAAAGGAATATTCTATAACCAGTGGGATATAATTGATCCCAGAGATACAACTTCAAACACACAATTAAATTTTGAGTATGGTGCATGAAGTGGAACAAGAAAAATCTTTTCAAGAAATATTTTTTGAAAATCTATTTATATATAAATATCAATATGGACCCCTACTCAGAATATGTTCAAAAGATATCAATAAAAATCCATTTTCATCCAATCAAATGGATTCAAGACCTCAGTATTAGACTTCAAAAGGATTAGGGAGGATTCTATGCCTTTGACTAAGAAAACAAAAGTGAAAATTAGCAACCAGGTCTTCCAAACAAAAAAATTTCTTCACTACTAAGTAAGCATTGACATAATAAAGACATCTTGCTTATTGGAAAATAATCCCTCACCACACATTTGACACTTAGATTATATGCAATATTTATGAAACCAAACACAAAAGGTAAAAAATTACCCAGTAAACAACCCTATAACAAACTAGGGAGGAACTTATCAGATACTTCCTCCATGAAGACATATAAAATATATTTCCATGGGAATATAAATTATTCTCTTCATTACTTATCATCATGAAAATCAAAATGACAATTAGATGTCACCTCACACCAATGAGACTGACTTTAAAAAACTGGAAACAACTAGTGCCGAGGAATGGGGGGAGGGGGTAATGCCATCTTTTTCAGTTGGTGGAAATGTTGTCTGATTCAACCTCTATAGAAAATTATATTTAAATAATATATACACAAAATTTATAAAATTATTTTTCACATAATTCAGTGATTCTACATTCTTGGAATCTATCCCAATAATACAGAAAATTAATTGCAAAATATATTTCTGTTTATTTTTGTTTGTTTGTTTCTTTGCTTTTGGTTTTTTGGGGGCTACACCCAGTGATGCTCAGGGGTTACTCCTGGCTCTGTGCTCAGAAATTGCTCCTGGTTTGGGGGAACCATATGGGTTGCCTGGGAATCAAATTAGGGTCAGTCCTAGGCTAGTGCCTGCAAGGCAGAGATGCCTTACCTCTAGTGCCATCGCTCAGGCCCCTCATGTGTTTATTTCTATGCTATATCACAATACCCAAGAACTGGAGGCATACTAAATACCCAGGAAGAGATGAAAAAGCTTATTGCAAAGTATGATATATACACAATATAATACTATTAAGCTAGAAGATGAAACTCTTTAATTCAATATGTGGATGGAGCTAGAAGGTATGATGTTGAGTGAAATAAAAAATAACACAATGATGTCTGATTTCTCTTATATAAGAAATATGAAAAACACAGTATGGGAATAACAAATGCTAGTAGTCTCAGACTCTGGGAGTTAGCCTACAATACCGAATTGCCAAGAGAATGGTTATGGAGGAGAAAATCCCTAAAAGATTGTTGTCTTAGTTTAAATTAAATAGTCCTATTGTTGGTATGGGAGATGGTGAGGCCTTTCTGAGCTCAACCTGGTTCCTGCAGCCCCAATGGCTTGGCCGGTCTGAAGGTTGCAGGTTGAGGGCGGAGAGATTCACAAAGATGAAGTTTCAGGAATCAGCTAGCTTTATTTCACAGTCCCTACTACTATGTACACCTCTTCACATGGCCTCCACATTAAGCCTTTTCCTAGCAACTACTTCTCTACTCTTTCTGGCTCTTTCAGCTGCTTTATCCAGCTTCCTAACTGGCTTCCAGTCTGACTAATTCCCTTTGGTGATGTTACTGCTGCTGCTGCTTCGATGATGCTCAATTGTTGATGCTGAATTTGATGCTGAATCTCTGATGCTAATGTCTCTCATACACTTCCCTAACTCTCCTTCTTATCCCCTCTCTCCCCTCATGCAGGCTTCTCTACCCGCCCACTCCAGATGTGGGCAATTCTGATCATTCAGGTGGGATAAATAAGAAGGTGGGGAGTGGATACCCACAAAAGATTAGCAAACAGACATTGACAATCTGATCATATGATGAACATTGCATGTATGCGACATTGTCATTAATGGTATCATAAATAATAATACCTGGGGGTAATAAATAGTGAAAGACCACATAATTTGAGAACTGATTTACAAAACTAAATTTAACAAGGGTACAGGTGGAAGTTGGGAGGAACACTGAGACAATTGTGGAGGGAAGCGGAGTCTAGCTGTAGATGTGGTATTAGAAAGTTTTGTGCATGATATCTTGCCATAAACAGTATTATAAATAATGGCACATTAAATTTTAAAAAATTAGCTAGGAACTTGCTGCATGGTTGCTGGTATTCTGGGGGTGGGTATGTATAGCAATATTTTACTCCTGTGACATTGATAACAATAGTGTTATAAATCACTCTCCCTTTAAAAAAGATGACTGAATTTCACTTTTTTTCACATATTTATTTTCCTCTCTAGATTAATCTCTCTCACTTCTTCTGTTTTGTTGTAGGCAATTTCCTAAAGTATCCTCCTCAAATCTCTAATTTTATCTATTCAACTTACTTACAACATGATTTTCCATTTTCTATTGTACTTCTCTTTGTTGGAGGGAGTCTTTTTGGGGTCACACCAGCGGTGGCACTCAGGGATTACTCCTGGCTCTGTGCTCAGAAATCACTCCTGGCCAGCATGGAGGACCATATGGGATGCCAGGATCTGAACCACCAGCAGTCCTGGATCAGCTACATGCAAGGCAAATGCCCTATTGCTGTGCTATCTCTCTGGTATCTCTTACCTCTGCTATTCAATAATCAAGGGTTATTTAGGTTCATTTGAATCCTTCAATAGTTTTATTTCAAAGTGTTATTTTAGAGTATTATATTAATTTTTCATCTTTAAAATAAACACTAGCTATAGTGCATAAAAATGTTCTTATGTTGGATAGATAGCAGAACAAGTTCAGCACACTATTTGCAGGCAGGAGATTGGGCTACCATTCCTGGTAATAAATGTTCTCCTAAGCACAAATAGAAGTAAACTCTAAGCACAAAGTTAGGAGTAGTCCCTAGGCACTGACTGCTCAGTTCACCCCTCACCTTTGGTCCCCCAAAAAGTTTTCTCACCCTTTAACAAAAGAGAGTAATAACTTCCTATTGTCCTGTCTCTTTTTTGCTTGTTTGTATATTTTTGGCTAAACCCAATAGTTGCCTCTGTGCTCAGGGATAATTCCAGATGGGCTCACAGGACCAAGGTGGATACCAGGAACCAAATCCAGATTGAACCCATGCAATACAAGGACACTACCCTCTCTACTATCGCTACCGTCCCTAGAGCTTCTTAAGCATCTTGGTGTAATAAATAATTTATTATCCACAAATGGTCACTGTATGTATGATAATATAATTTTTCATAATGCATACATTTTATTACAACTGCTGTTGATCACTATTTATTGAGAACTCATGCTCTACAGAGACAAGATATTTATCATACAAGCTATCTTACCAATGACAGTAAACACAGAAATAGGTAGAGTAGATATTTTTGTGTATGGAATTATTTAAACAAAGAATTTAATTTGCTGAAGTCATAGAGTTTATCAATAATAATTAGGATTTAAATGAGTATGTACCATGTTCCTGCTCTTTTCATCACTGTAAATACAGATAAGGAAAAAGAAACAAAAATAAATTTAATTTCAAATTTCATATCCATTACAACTCTTCTAATAACTTCACATAAATTTGCTTGGTTATTTTCCTGACACTTATCTATGTATTTTAAGTTCAGCTGTTTTTGTAGCTTTTTTGGGGGGAGGAGGGTAGTATAGTTAGGTACCTAGACAAAAACATTACTGAGCTTTCTCATTTTCCTATGCCTCCCAATTCTAGCTATCAAATGCTCTGAAAAGTGGTTCATTTGTTACAATTGATAAAAAGTACATTGGTTTGTCCTTATCACCCAATGCCCAGTGTTTATACTAACATTCATTCTTTATGGTGTATATTCTATGAACTTTTACAAATACATAATAACATATATTCCTCATATATCTTACAGAATAATTTCATTGCCATAGCTAGTTCTGACTCCCTCTTGAAAACTGATACTTGTACAATCTCCATAGATTTGACTTTTGCAGAATGTCATAGGGATGAGAATCATACTTTATTTCTATTTTAAGATTAACTCTTTCACTTAATAGTTTGCATTTAAAGCTTCTCCATATTATCATGGCTGGATATATATATTTTTAGCACTGAGTAATAATCCATGGTCTGGAAGTACCACACTTTATTTCTCTACCTCCTGAAGAACATATGGCTGCTTCCATGTTTTTGTTCTTTAGTCTTTTGAGCCACTCCTAATAGTACTTATATTTACTCTTGCCTCTCTGCATGGGAATCACTCTTGGCCGTGCTTGGAAGTGTGTGCTGCTAAGAGGAGAATCAGAGTCAGTCACTGGAAGGCAAGCACCTTAAGCCATTTATTTTTTACATTTTTAGCATAGTTTTAGCAATTATAAATAAAGTTATAAACAGTTGTGTGGAAACTTATGTATAACATAAGGTTTACTTATTAGGGTAAACACTAAGGAATACAATGGTTGGGTTAATTGGTAACAGTAATGTGCTAAATTTTTAAGTATCTACCAAAATGACTATAACATTTTGCATTTCCACCAGTGATGAATAAGAGTTACTATTGTTCACTAGCATTTAGTCTATCTTCTTTTCTGTGAATTAGCCTTATAAGTAGAGAAGTAGTATTTTATTACTTTAATCCAAAAGTTTTTAAATAATTATTATAAAATATTTGGGAAGAGACTTATTTCTTGCTCAATGCTCAGGGATTACCTATGGTTCAGTACTCAGGTACATTATATGATTCAACCCCCCCCCCGGGCTGCTAAAATAAGTGACCCCCTCTCTGTCTATCTTACTACTTAATGATCATATATCTCCCTTATTTCCCCCTCTGAAAGGCGGAACTAGATAGTTCAAGTTATGTGGTTTTGTTTGAAGAAAGAAAAAGCAATAAAGTGGGCAAAAATCAAATAAGCCAAAAATGGGTATAGTCCTTCTAGAGGCTCTCAACCTCAGTTTGAGAGAGGACAGGAAAAAAAGGAATTGAAATACCACAACAATACAAAAAGAAATATTGAATAAAATATCCAGTGAGCACTAAAGGTAAGCACCACTGAACAGTCTCGGTCCTGGAATAAAACCATGCCAGAGCGCAAAATGAAAGAGAAAGACTAAATAACATAAAATAAGATTGAGGACATCAACTTCAATATCTACACCAAAACAAAGAAGTCAAAGAAAATAAAAATAAATAATAAATAAATAGATAAATAGATTTAAAAAAAACTATTTTGTGCCCCCTCTCCTGTTTTGTTTTATTTTGTTTTGTTTTCCTGCATAGGCATAGTAGAAATTGGGGGCATTAGACAGGGAATTCCCTTGGACTAGGAGATACAGGGTCTCTTCACCCTTGAAGTATAGTGTCATGGGATTGACTGTAGACTCCATGTCTGTTCATTTACATTCCCCTCAGTGCTTTTATGATGTATGGAAAACTTCTGCTTTGTCATGGGCGATAAAATCAGACCTCTGTATCTAGAGATCTTGGTAGCTACACAGGTCAAGGAGTGGAGCTAATTATGTTGAAACTTTTCTTTTTTTTTTTTTTT
>PVKC010035756.1:0-13380 GCA_004027635.1 Crocidura indochinensis | reverse complement strand
GTTTGCTGGTGAGGTAGGTTAACTTGATCATAGGTCGAGTTGATCCCATTTTCCTCATTGTCAGGGTATTTCATAATAGGGCTGGCACTTGTTGGTGTCCAAGCACTATTACGGATGTTCCAGTTGGGACTTGTTTCCTGTGGTTGTTGTGATGAGGTATGTCATTTCTATGATTGTGATCCAGGGTTCAAGGCTGGACCTGTGGTCTAAGTCGAGTCCACGTGACATATTTACAGGTAGGAGGTACCCCTGTATTGTTAGCAAGTATGAGTTCTTATCCCTAGTAGATAAGAGCTCAGTTTTATAGATTTCCCCCCTTTTTTTAGTGTGCCTTTGCAGAGAGAAAAGGTGTTACATTATCTTCCCAATGCATTTGAGGGTGGGGAAAGAAGAAAACTAAAACAGGTAACACCCCCAGGGGAGATAAAAATAGAAATTAAAAAAAATGTGCTCACGTGTTCATATGAAAAGAGAAAAAGGTTTTTCCCAAATGAGGTAAAGAAAAAAAAGAAAAGAAAAAAATAAATAAAAATAAAGATAAAAAAATAATAATAAAAGTAAAAATAACAAAGTAGTATAAATTAAATTGAATTAAATTTGCTCAAACCACCAGGTTATGCAGGAGGGTGTCTTGCATTTAGGTTAAGGCACGTAAAGAAGTAGTGTAATACAGGTCTAGTACTTATGATTGTAGAATAGGTTTCCCCTTTGTCTTTTGAGATTTTCTTGTTGCTGTGGGTTCCCAGGGGCCTTTTCATTTCCCAACCTGACCTTCTTGGGATTGGCAAAAGGTTTGCCATAGGGAGGGCTTGAGAGGAGTTGATGCTTTGGGAGATATTTGTAGAACTGAGTCCTGTATCAAGTAACTGTCCATGTGAGGAAGGGTTGGTAAGGAGAATCACGCAGGATTAAATCCTCCTTTTCTAGTCTTGGAAGCTGGTATTTTTCAAGAACCTGTCACTTTCTTCTGGGTTCTCTAGCCTAACTGAGTATAGTTGTTCATAATATGCCCTCATGATGTGTTGGATTTCTTGGGGTTCTGTTGTGATCTCTCCCCTTTCATTTTTGGTCCTGCTTATTTGGGTGTTTTCCCTCTTTTTTTTGGTGAGTCTTGCCAGTGGTTTGTCTATCTTGTTTACTTATTCAAAAAACCAAATCCTGGTCTCTTTGATTTTCTGTATTGTTTTCTTAGTTTCTATGCTGTTTATTTCTGCTCTGGTTTTTATTATTTCCTGTCTTCTGATTGTGTTTGGGTTTCTTTGTTGCTATTGTTCCAGCTCTTTAAGGTGGTCCTTTAATCTGCTAATTTTGTTGTTATCCTCTTTCCTGACATAGGATTGTATTGCTATGAGTTTCCCTCTGATTACTGCTTTTGCTGTGTCCCACAAGTTTTGACAAGTTGTTTCTTCATTGTCATTTGTCTCAAGAAATCCTTTTATTTCTTCCTTGAATACCTCTGATCCAACTATTTTTGAGCAGCATGTTATTTAATCTCCAGGTGTTGGATTTTCTCCATTGCTTCTTTTTACAGTCAATTTTGACCTCTGTTGCATAGTGATCTGACAGAGAGCTTCATATGATCCTTACCTTTGTGATTTTATGCAGGTTATATTTGCATTCTAAAGCATGATCTATTCTGGAGAAGGTTCCATGTGGACTTGAGAAGAATGTGTATTCTGCTTTCTGGGGGTGGAGGGCCCTATGTAAGTCCTAGTTCTTCTAGTTTTTCATTTAGGGTTCTTATTTCTTGGTTAGTTTTCTGTCTGATGGATCTGTCCAGTGGTGATAGTGGTTTATTAAGATCTCCAACTACTATCACATTTCCTTTCATGTGTTTCTCCATTTTTGCAAGTAGTTGTCATACATATTTTGCTGGCTCTGCATTAGGTGTGTAGATATTAACCAGTGTTAGTACATCTTGGTCTAGTGTACCCCTGATCAGTAAGTAGTGACCCTCTTTGTCTCTGATCACTTTCTTGAGGTTGAATGCAAATTTAGTCTGATATCAGAATGGCCATTCCTCTTTTTTTTATTTCGATTGGCCTGGATAATTGATTTCCATCCTTTTATTCTAAGTCTGTACCTATCTTGTACTTGTAGGTGTGTTTCTTATAGGCAGCAAAAATCTGGTTTATGTTTTCTAATCCATTTCTCTATTACGTGTCGTTTAATGGGAGAGTTTAATCCATTAACGTTTAAGGAGATTATTGACAGAGAGGGCTGTTGTGCAATTGTGTTGTTTAGGGTGGTTTTTGTTACAATTGGGGGTTTGGATTGTATAATTAGTCTCTGAGTAGTTCATTTAGGATTGGCTTTGTTTGCTCAAATAATGCAAGATCATTTTTGTTTGAGAATGATTTTAGTTTACCCTTCCATGTGAATGAGAGTTTAGTTGGATATTGGACTCTAGGCTGAGTGTTTTTTCCATTCAGTAGTTTAAATATGTCATTCCACTGTCTTCTTGCTTGAAGTATTTCATAGGGGAGATCTGGTTTGATTCTAATGTTCCTTCCCTTGTATGTGAGTATTTTTTCCTCCCTTATTGCTTTAAGTAGATAGCCTTTCTCCTTGTTTCTTGCCATTTTAATTCTATGTGTCTTGGGGTTGGTTTGTTAGAGTCTATTTTGTTGGGGATTCTTTCACCTCCTGGATTTACTCAGATGTATCTTTCCAGAGGGTGGGAAAGTTCTCTGCTATTATTTCTCTGACTAATTGTTCTTCCCTTTCCCTGTTTCCTCCCCTTCTGGTATGCCTACAATTCTTAGATTGTTTCTTTTGTCTTTGTTCATTAAGTACTGGACTTTTACTTCCAGTGCTTTACCTTCTATTTCTTTGCTGTCATTTGTTGGCTTCTTTGTTGTCATTTGTTTGCAGTTTATCTTTGAGTTGTTCTATGTGATTCTCTAGCTGTGCAATTCTGCTCTTCTGGCTTTCTACAGTTTTATGTAATTTCTCTAATTCTGTTTGCATGGAGATTCTCATATTTTGTGACAATTCTTCTTTTAGTTTGTTGATTTGTTTGTCCAAGGACTTTTTATATTCGCTGGCTAATGTTTCTCTCATTTCCTTTAATATATCTTGCATTTCATTCCTCATAGCTACTTTAAGGTCTTCTTCTGTTGGGTCCGTGCATTTTGGGGGACTTGGGAATTTATTTGAAATCCTTTCCAAATCCCCTGAACTCAGTGTCTTCCTTGATCTACCCATATTCCTTTGCGTGTATTGATGTGACTTAGAGTGCTGTGTCTTCTGTATTCAGGCTACTTTTGCCACCTGTGTTTTGGGCCTGGGCCCTTTCTCTGGATTACTGTTCCTGATGGGTATGCTATTGAGGGCTGGCCCCTCCCACATCTTCCAGTCAAGCCTGATCTTCACCTCCCTTTCAAATCAAACAGTGCAGTTCTGCTCCTGACCACAGTGTCAATGAACGCCGTTGAGTCTTGATGACTCACCTCCCCCACTTGGGAGTCAGACTGTGCTTGCTTCTTGGGACTCTGATCACTGTTCCTCCTGGATTATTGTCCCCCTGGGCTGCCTATGCCACGTTGGGCAGTTGGTGAAAGTTGTTGAGCTCCCTCTAGCCTCTCTCACAGGATTCAGGGTCTTTGCGGGGTTCCTGTTACTTGTCACTCTGACAGCCTGCTCTAACCCTTCCCGGTGCCTCCTTCCCAACCTCACCACGTCCTCAAGACTGGGAGCTTGTCCCGGGCTTCGCTGCCCACGTGGCTCACCCCAGCGCCCCTTTCAGGCTTCACCTGCGTCCCAGGTCTGGGCTGTTGTCCCAGGCTTCGCCACCTGCGTGGCTCACCCAGGCGCCCCTTCCAGGCTTCACCCATGTCCCCAATCTCGACATGAATTTCTTTACTTAATTGTCATAGGACCCAGCTCACATTTTTATATGAATATAAAAATGCATATTTTTAAAATAAAAGTTATACTATATAACTTATAAAGTATTTCAAGTATCAATAAGAATGTATGGATGGTACTAACTAAATATAAAAGGCAACTTAATTTTATGCATGTACTTGTATTAGTGTATAGCAATACATTGATCTTATATATTTCCACAATGCCAGTAATTGAACACCCCCAAAGGTACAGCAAGTGTTAATATTCAGCTATATCCCAAGACCCCAATTTTATTTTTATAAGGAGGTCTTAGAATGAAAGATACTCCTATTATGATAATAGGTTTTAGAAATAGAATAAAATCTTTATTTTTACACTGACAACTACCATGACAATGATAGTGAGTGAGAGAAATAGAATGCCTGTCTTGAATACAGGCAAGGTGTGGGTGGTGGAAGAGGCAGTGGAGGGTATTGGTGGTGGGAATGTTACACTGGTGAAGGGTTGTTTTTTTTTTTTAACAACTAAAATCCAACTACAAAGATGCTTGTAATCATGGTGCTTAAATAAAGATATTTTTTGTTTGTTTTTTGGGCCACACCTAGTGACACTCATGGGCTACTTCTGACTATGCGCTCAGAAATCACTCCTGGCTTGGGGGACCATAGGGGAAGCTGGGGGAATTAAACAAGGTCCATCCTAGGCTAGCGTGCATGAGGCAGATGCCTTACCCCTTGTGCCGCCGCTCAGGCCCCTTAAATAAAGATATTTATAAAAATAACTTTCTCTTTTTTATGTGTGCATGCACACAAACATACCTGGCAATTACTACATCAGATACTTTACTGAAATAGAATATGCATTAACTTCCTGATAAATATCTCACCTTTACACTTTGTATAAATGACCATTGTAACTACTAGTGCTTGAAAGTTGTATTGAATGATGAAATGAGACACATCTGGAATTAATCCTCTCCTAAACAAATGCTTGTCATCTTCAGTATGAATCTTGTCTTCATCTTTCTGACAATCATTCATCAAATTTTATCTATTATCCTATTTCCTAAACTGAAGTAAAGAGTCTCTCAAACTCATGGTTGGTTGTGCATTATCATTGCAATTTTTTTTTGATTTTTTGGGCCACACCCAACGGTGCTCAGGGGATACTCCTGGTTGTCTACTCAGAAATAGCTCCTGGCAGGCATGGGGGACCATATGGGACACTGGGATTAGAACCAACCACCTTTGGTCCTGGATCGGCTGCTTGCAAAGCAAACACCGCTGTGCTATCTCTCCGGGCCCATCATTGCAATTTTTGAATTTTAATTTTATTGAAACCATTGTAATTTATAAAGTTCTTCATAGTTGAGTTTCAGACATACAATGAATCAGGGTCACTATTACCACAAGTGTCCACTTCCCTCCATGAATGTTCCCCAGGTGCATCCCATACTATCCCCCACATTACCCCCCAGCATGCCAATATAATAGGCCCACTTTAAGTTACCTTATTAAAAATAGGGTCTCTTGATTCCATGGTGGTTGCCCTTGCCTTGGATATTTAATTCTGTCCTTTTATAACACTACTAATGCACCTGAGACTGCTTGGTGCATGGCCCTCAATTAGTCAAGTTTTCTGTATTTATTTTTATTTATTATTATTTTTGCTTGTGTTTATTATTATTTTTGCTGATGATCAGGGGTTACCCTGACTATGCACTCAGAAATTGCTCCAGGATTGAGGGACCATATAGGACCCTGGGGATCAAACCTCAGTCCAACCTGTGCAGCTTTATGCATGACAAATGCACTATTGATAATGGCTCTGGGTTTTTTTTTTGTCCCTTAGGGATTCAATAAAGAAGAAATTTTGGGTGTGTCATTGCTCTACATATTTTTAATAAACACTCTTATCTTTGTCAGAGGTATCACAATTTTATCTTTTAGGGTGAATTTTTGTTGAGTAATTTCTTGCATATTTTAAGGGATAACATAGCTAAAGAAGAAACTAAAGGTTCAGTCTTTAAGTTTTCTTAAAAGAAACTGTGGTACATATACACAATGTGATATTATGCAGTCATCAGGAGAGATGAAGTCATGAAATTTTCCTATACATGGATGTACATGGAATCTACCATGCTGAGTGAAATAAGTCAGAGGGAGAGAGAGATACAGAATAGTCTCACTCATCTATGGGTTTTAAGAAAAATAAAAGTCATTTTTGCAACAATCCTCAGAGACAATGAGAGGAGGGCTAGAACTTCCAGCTCACTTCATGAAGCTCACCACAAAGAGTGGTTAGTGCCATTATAGAAATAGCTACACAGAGAACTACCATAATCACTGAATGAATTAGGGAACTGAAAAGCCTGTCTGGGGTACAGGTGGGGGTGGGGTGGGAGGGAGGAAGACTTGGGACATTGTTGGTGGGAATGTTGCACTGGTGAAGGGGGTGTTCTTTACATGACCAAAACCTAATCACAGTCACATATGTAGTCAAGATGTTTAAATAAAGAAAAAAAATTAAAAAAAGATTTCTGTAATTTTAACTGTGAAAATAAATTAATTTTAATAAATAAATAAACAAAATAATTAATTTTAATTAATAATAAATAATATTAATGATCAATAACTTAATAAGTTATTAGTGTTGACAAATAATGATTAATTAATAAATAATATAGAAAAGGAAAATATGATTTTGTGTAAGTAAGCTAGAAAAAATACACACATATGTTTCCCACCTACCTTCCCCTTTTTTTGGTATGCGTTTTTAGAACCAGAGCTAATGCCCTTTGATATGATGTTCATGAATATGAACATGAATGTTTGTTATGTTATGTTATGTTATGTTATGCTATGCTATGTTATATGTTATGTTATGTTATGTTGATGTTAATGTTATGTTATGTTATGTTATGTTATGTTATGTTATGTGATGAACATGAATGTTATGTATCATAGTATTGGGAAGGAAGGCACATGTGGTCTTTGAATAGAATTTGGCCATGCTCATGACATGCATGAACTCTGCCTCTTGAACTATTTTCCCTGGTCCCAAATATGTTTTTTCCCCCTGATATTGAGAAACTTCAAAATCCTTCATCTTACTTTGACCATTATTTAAAACTTGAGACCAAACTTTTAGGAAGTCAAACTTTTCTGTATGCAACAGTAGATGTATCTTATCATATATCTTTTGAAATCTATATAATGTTCAACCAAGAATACATCTTAAGTAAAATCATCAAGTTAGAACAATCTGATATGTTGATACAAATGTATTGCTTATAACAAATACACAGTTCTGGTGGGGTTGTTAATCAGGGAGACTGCATATTTGAAGACTGGAGATATTTGGAATATCTTAATGTATTATGCTCAGTTTTGCTGTGAACATGAAAATATTCTAAAAGTAAAGTCTTAAATGAGTATCTTTCAATATTTTTAAAATTTTTGTCTGGAAAAATATTTGGGAATAGATGTTTTATATTATTTTTATCTACTTATGACCTTAACTAACTTATATAGGTATATTATATTTTATAAATTCCTTGTGCATATTACATTTTTAGTTGCTTTGCATATCCCAAGATTATCTTGCTCCTATTGACATAATTTTTATGCAAAAGGTTGTTATGTGTGTTTTAGAATTTGTGACACATTTCCTTATCTCTTAATACAGTAGAATTTTTTATTGCAACCATAAAAGTATCTTAAACATTGTCCAATGTATTCTAGAGGAAACCAATTTCTTCTTAAGTTAAGAATCATTGAACT
Source organism: Crocidura indochinensis (assembly GCA_004027635.1). NCBI lineage: Eukaryota > Metazoa > Chordata > Mammalia > Eulipotyphla > Soricidae > Crocidura > Crocidura indochinensis. Next base: position 5,746 of record PVKC010035756.1, on the reverse strand, counting down.
AATGACTGGCTATATTCACAAAGCTATACTATCTCTTTTTAATCTGTTTCATTTTCATTTTACTTAGTCTAATTTGAATTAGCTGACCTTTTTAGAGCATAGTATTAATGAGTTAGAGTTCAGAAGATTGATACTTATGAGGCTTAATACATTCATTCAAGGAGTGGCCAGCAATTAGATTGCATCAAGTGATGTGCTAAACAGATTCCAGAAAAACAGTGCAATCAGGGCAATCAGTGCCCTCCAGGGAAATCCTGCATAGAGAGTGGGGGAACAAAAACCAAAATGAATAGTAAAATAATGATGCATAGTGATATCAGGGATTGAGATAAACTAAGCCTGAATCTATCACCATTAAACAGAGAGAAAATAAGGTTGGTTCTTTATATAAAGATTAAATAGCAAAATCAATTATTCTCTGTATAAAGTTAACCTGAGGTAGCATAAACCATGATACATAGGGCAATGCATTTGTTTTTTTTTTTTTTTTTTTTTTTTGGTTTTTGGGCCACACCCGTGACGCTCAGGGGTTACTCCTGGCTATTCGCTCAGAAGTCGCTCCTGGCAGGCACGGGGGACCATATGTGGAACCGGGGGATCGAACCAAGGTTCGTCCTAAGTTAGCGCAGGCAAGGCAGGCACCTTACCTTCAGCGCCACCGCCCGGCCGGCAATGCATTTCTTAAATCCTCTGTAGATGACAGAAGTTTAAGTTTAGACTTTAACTCACTAGAATTTGATTAATTCCCTACTGGTCATAGCTCACTAAATAACTTGAAAAATGCTGATTCTCTGTGTTAATCTTTTATGTACATATTGTGAATATGTGATTATAAATATATACATAGTATATAGCATATATAATATGCAATATATATATATATATTGCAGTTCTAGGGATCAAATCTAAGCAGCATAGTCATGGAAGCCATTTATTTGCTTTACTATTCACTTAAATTCTCATAGGAAGAATTTCATCATTATTAATGTAAGATTGCAAAGAGGTAATGCATTAAAATATACCTTAAATAAAACTATATTAGTAACTACTGCTAAATTTTTTTAGTCTTTTAAAACAAATCACTGATAATAAATGCATGTTTATTTAGGTCTGTACTGTTGGGCTAGGAATTCTATTTTTCCAGGTTTTAGAACACTGGGCTTTTGAGGGGCGCAGAGGCCATCTTGGGTCATGCGGTTTCACCTACCTGAGACCCGAGCTCATCAGCGTTCCAGCTGCTACCTGAGACTGGATTTCATCAGTGTTCCTGCGGGTGAGGCTGACTGTTTCAGAGGCGGGTCGAGACGTATGCACACTGATTCCTGCTGCTTTCTGCCACGAGTCAGAGGGGCACAAAGGCCATCTTGGGTCATGTGATTTCCAGCTGCCTGAGACCCGATTTCATCAGCGTTCCTGCTGGTGAGCCTGCTTGCTTCAGAGGAAATCTAATTATAATTAGAACTCAGATGCCAGCACCCCTTCCTCCCTGTCCTCTGTGCTGTGCTGCATTTTTGGCCTGATTTCATTCTTTGTGTTGCTCTTCTGTGAACAAACAGCTTTTCCTGGAGATGTAAAGAAGTGTTTTCTGACTGTGAAAAACTGTGAGTGCTGCCTGTGTGACTCTCTCTCCTGTCCTGTTGCCTGAACCTCTTGGCAGTGGGCTGAAAAGCGGCTCCAGAAGAGCACAGTCGCTCTGCCCTGCTCTGTGGCCATGCACTCTTTCTAAGGAAAGAACACCATTGCAACAAGAAGAACAAATAACACTAAGGAATGTGCTGGATCACTGAAGTCCAGCATTTCTCTCTGAACTGTCTTCTCTCCTGCGTGCTTGAGCCTAAGATTTGATCCTGTGTGAGGCCTCATGCATGGAAGACTCCACCCCCTTGTAGGCACATCGACACACCCAGAAAGGGCAGAACCAGAGGAGTGTGGCTGCGTACATCATTTAGCCAATGAATACCACTGCAACAAGTATAAAAACATACAATACAAGTGTGACGATGGGGAAACAACGCAGGCCAGCATCAGACATAGAGAACGAAGATGACAATTCTGATGACCAACGAACTAATCAATCTCTCAGATAAGGATTTTAGAAAAGCAATATGGAAGATGCTGAAAGAACTCAAAGAAACCATGGACCAAGTTGAACAGAACACTAATAAGAACCAAGAAAATATGATGACAGAAATCACAAAACTCCAAAATGAAATAACATGTCAACTAACAGGCCTGAAAAATTCAGTAAATGAATTGAATGACAAAATGGATAATCTCAACACCAGCTGAGAATAGAATTGGTGCTGTGGAAGATGAGGTAAATAACAACTCCATACAGTGGGAAAGATTGGGAAAAAACTTAAACTAACAGACAGTGGAAAAAATAGTTAAAGAATGGGAACAGATGAAAAGAGAAGTCTATGATAAGATCAACAAACAGCCTAAGAATCATTGGAGTCCCAGAACACAGGAAGAAAATTTCCAGGAAGAATCAATGGTCAAGAACATCATTAAAGAGAAACTTCCAGAGCTAAAGAATATATGTGATCAAATCCTGCATGCCCAAAGAATACCAACCAAAAGAATCCCCAGAAAAATACCCCAAGACACATTTTAGTCACAATGACAAATCCCAAAATAGAGACATATTTCTGCAAACAGCAAGATCAAAAAAGAAAATTACATTCAAGGGAACATCCTTGAGACTTACAGCAGACCTGTCACCAGAAACACTCAAGGTCAAAAAGCAGTGGGATATTGTGACAAGACTGAATGAAATGAATGCTTCACCTAGAATACTATACCCAGCAAAACTCACTTTCCAATTAGACGGAAAAATGCGTTGTTTCACAGACAAAAAAACAGCTCAGAAACTTTAAAGACTCAAACCCACTCTTAAGAGAAAAACTGAAACCTAATTTAAGATAGGACTAACCAAAAGACACACCAAACTTCGATATAAAGATGGCATCAAATTCCAGGACAATTCTTTCTCTCAATGTCAATAGACTAAATGCACCAGTTAAGAGACACAGAGTGGCTAAATGGAACAAAAAAATTTAATCCAACTTTCTTTTTTTTTTTTGGGAGGGGGGTCACACCCGGCAGTGCCAGGGGTTACTCCTGGCTCCATGCTCAGAAATTGCTCCTGGCAGGCACGGGGGAACCATATGGGGCACCAGGATTCGAACCGATGACCTTTTGCATGAAGGGCAAACACTTTACCTCCATGCTATCTCCCGGGCCCCTCAATCCAACCTTCTGCTGTCTACAAGAAACAAACCTGAATAGTCAGAACAAACATAGACTCAAAATAAAAGGCTGGAGGAAAATTATCCAAGCAAACAATCCCATAAAAAAGCTGGAGTGGCCATACTAATATCAGATAATGCAAACTTTAAACTCAGGAAGGTTGTAAGGGACAAAGATGGACATTATATATTAATCAAGAGGTATTTAGAGCAGGAAGAAATCACGCTTCTAAACATATATGCACCAAATGAGGGTCCAGCAAAATATTTAATACAATTGTTGACAAAGCTGAAAACTAACATCAACAACACAATAATCGTGGGGGACACCAACACAGGTTTGTCATCACTGGATAGGTCAAACAGACTGAAACCCAACAAGAATATACAGGACCTGAAGAGAGAAATGGAAGAAAGAGGCCTAGTGGATATATATAGGACACTTCATCCCAAAAAACCTAGATACACATTCTTCTCCAATGTACATGGGACATTCTACAAGATAGATTACATGCTGGCATATAAAACATATCTGCATAATATCAAGAAGATAGAAATCTTGCAGGCTACCTTTGCTGACCACAGGCTCTGAAATTATTTGTAAATTCCAAAGGAACAAAGAAGAAAAACTTTAAAACCTGGAAGTTAAACAGTCTGATGCTTAATAACCAGTGGGTCCAAGATGAAATCAAAGAGGAAATCAAAAGGATCCTGCAAGCAAATGATAATGAAGACACAAACGATCAAAACTTATGGGGCACAGCAAAAGCAGTACTGAGAGGAAAATTTATAGCTTTGCCAGCACACATCAGGAAGGAAGAAGAGACTTAACTTCGTAGCTTAATGACGCAGCTCGTAGAACTAGAAAGTGCTCATCAAAAGAAACCAAAAATAGGGAAGCAGAAGGAAATAACAAAGGTGAGAGCAGAAATCAATGAAGTGGAAACCCAAAAAGCAATCCGAAAGATCAACGAAAGCAGAAGTTGGTTCTTTGAAAAAATAACTAAGATTGAGAAATCACTGGCAAAACTAACAAAGAAAGAGAGAGAAACTTGATAACTCGTATCAGGAATAAAAAGGAGAGATCACTACTGATATAACAGAGATTCAAAGGGTAATCAGAAATACTTTGAGAAGTTCTACACCACTAAAAATGAGAACCTGGAAGAAATGGATAAATTCTTGGACTCCTATAATCTTCCACGGTTTAAGGAAGAAGATGTAGCATATCTAAACACCCCCATCACTATTGATGAAATTAAAACGGTAATCAAATGTCTGCCCAAAAACAAAAGCCCAAGCCCAGATGGATTCACTAATGAATTCTTTCAAACTTTCCAAGAGGAACTACTACCAATCCTGGCAAGACTCTTTCATGAAATCGAAAAAACAGAAACACTTCCAAATAACTTTTCTGAAGCCAACATAAACTTGATACATAAGCCAGAGAGAGATGCAAGAAAAATATGAAATCACAGATCAATATCGCAGATAAATGCAGATGCAAAGATTCTCAACAAAATTCTGGCAAATAGAATACAATGCTTCATTAAGAAGATCATCCACTACGATCAAGTAGGTTTCATCCTAGGAAAGCAAGGATGGTTTAACATCGTAAATCTATCAACATAATATACAACATCAACAACAAGAAAAATAAAAATCACATGATCATATCAATACATGCAGAGAAAGCATTTGATAAGGTTCAACACCCATTCTTGATCAAAACTCTCAGCAAGATGGGAATGGAAGGAACCTTTCTCAATATAGTTAAGGCAAATATTATCCTCAATGGAGAAAAACTTCCCTCTAAATTCTGGCACAAGACAAGGCTGTCTTCTCTCACCACTCCTATTCAACATAGCACTGGAAGTACTTGCTATAGCGATTAGACAAGGAAAAGATTCAAGGGAATCCAGATAGGAAAAGAAGAAGTCAAGCTCTCGCTTTTTGCAGATGACATGATACTCTACTTAGAAAACCCTAAAGACTCTACCAAAAAGCTTCTTTTGTGGCAGGCTACAAAATTAACACACAAAAATCAATGACCTTTCTATACACCAATAGTAATAAGGAAGAAATGGACATTAAGCAAACAACCCCATTCACAATAGTGCCACACAAACTCAAATATCTTGGAATCAAATTGACTAAAAATGTGAAGGACCTATACAAAGAAAAATATAAAACTCTGCTCAAGGAAATAAGAGAGGATACGCGGAAATGGAAACATATACCCTGCTCATGGATTGGCAGGATTAACATAATCAAAATGGCAACACTACCCAAGGCATTATACAGATTTACTGCGATCCCTATAATGATCCCCATGTCATTCTTCAACAAAGTAGATCAGGCACTTTTGAAATTTATTTGGAACAATAAACACCCTAGTATAGCGAAAGTAATCATTGGGAAAAAGAACATGGGAGGAATTACTTTCCCCAATTTCAAACTGTACTACAAAGCAACAGTGATCAAAACAGCATGGT
>PVKC010035755.1:0-13389 GCA_004027635.1 Crocidura indochinensis | reverse complement strand
TCTTATGTCCATTTGTTCCTAATTTCCTCTTTGTCAGGATATCATATTAGAGCTGGCACATGTTGGTGTTTGAGCAGTATTCAGGATGTCCCAGAAGGGATTTGTTCCTGTAGCTGTTGTGCAACTCTGTGCCATTTCTATGTCAGGGGTTCAGGGTTCAAGGCTGGACGGTCGGTGTCTAATCTCCTGGAGTCTAAGATGGGTTCACATGACATATTTTCAAGGTGGGAGATTCCCCTGTATTGTAAATAAGTGTGAGATCTTATCCCTAGTAGATAAGAGCTTGTTTATATATGTGAGATTTCCCCTTTTTTAGTGTGCTTTTGCAGGAAGAAATGGTGCTTCATTATATTGCTGGTGTATTGGGGGAGGAAAAAGAAGAACAGAGAAACAAGTCACATACCCAAAAAAGATAAGAATAGAAATAAAATTATATTTGCTCACATATGGATAAAGAAAAATTATTTTAAAAACTGAAATAAAAAAATAAAGAGGTAGTGTTATACCGGTCCTATACTTATGATGGAAGTATAGGCTTCCCCATTGTCTTTTGAGATTTTCTTGTGGGGTGTGGGTTCCCAAGCACCTTTTCATCACCTACCCTGCCCTTCTTGAGATTGGTAAAAGATTTGCAGCAGGGGAGTCTTGGGTAGTTCTTGCATTGGGAGTCCTTTTAGGGCTAAGTCCAGTATCCAGCAATAGTCCACGTTAGGAAGGGTTGGTAGGGAGGGTCACACAGCATGAGTCAGCAGGGGTGTTGGTTGTCTTTTCCTGCAAGGGGACGAGGTTTGGGTTTGAGTGGGTATCTCTTCGCTTGGGTGCTGGGTACTGGTTCGTTAGGGTAGGAGGTCAGTCTTGATGCCTAATAGATTAAGAACTGAAGGTGAAGAGTTTTAATAAGATGGAAAATCTGAATGGGATTAAGGGGTGAAGGGATAGTTGCATTCCTAGAAGGGGGGAAGGGAAAGTATATGGAAGGGGCAGAAAGGGAGAAGGGAGAAAATAAGATTAAATAGAAAAAGAGAGAGAGAGAGAAAAGAAGAAGTAGTGAGAAAAGAGGAGAGAAGAACGTGGGCATGTTATTTTGCTTGAATATGTTCGATGAGTAGGCCCCGGAGTATAAGTCTGTAGGTCACAGTTGCTGCTTTGGTGGTCTGGCTGGTAACATGCTTCCGGTCCTAAAAGAAGGTATAACCTAGAGAAAAAGGGTGTATCAAAGTGTTTTGTCGAGGCGATTTCATACCGCAATTCAGGTATGGTATCTCGTGTAGCTTAGCTCCGAGGTGCCATCTTAGGTTGTCCACCATTTGTATCCAAGAAAGCCTGAGGCAGGTGGGGGAAACCAGGTAGGGAGTTGCTCTCGCTGTTGGCAGGCTCAGCACGGGTTCATTCCCATATTCTAACCTCCTCAATCCTCCTCCCTACCCCTGGTGCCCCCTTGACAGGAATATTACAAAGTTCGGTGATTGCAACTTAGATCTCATGTTTTCAGTGTTGTTGGGCCAGAGGTCACAGCATTTGGGGGGCGTCACACCCGGCAGTACTCAGAGGTTACTCCTGCCTCTATACTCAGAAATCACTGCTGGCAGGCTCATGGGACCATATGGGATGCTGGGATTCGAACTACCATCCTTCTGCATGCAAGGCAAACTCCCTACCTCCATGCTATCTCTCAGACCCCAATCACAGCATTTTCTTTTTTTTTGGTGGGGGGGCACACCCAGTGATGCTCAGGGGTTGCTCCTGGCTATGCGCTCAGAAGTCGCTCCTGGCAGGCACGGGGGACCATATGGGAACCAGGGGATCAAACCGTGGTCCGTCCTACCTAGCGCAGGAAAGGCAGCAGGCACCTTACCTCCTGCGCCACCTCCCGGCTCCCAATCACAGCATTTTCAAAGCTGTCTTGTTCTCCATTCCTCTAGTGTGACGATCTCCAGGTCTCTTCTCAGTCAGTATTTTCAGTAAGAGAAAGGAAGTTTTCTTTGAAATATAAATATATTTTCAGAAACAGAAGTTTTTCAATTCATTACTTATGTAAGCTATAGAACCTGTTGTGTTGAGTTATATCCCTCAAAAAATGTTATGTCCTCTACATCTGAGGTCCTGAAGCCCCTTTCCAACATACAGCTCCTTCCTTATTCAGCCCCCTACCACAGAAACACCAGTTGTGGCTCCTGAGTAACAAAAAGTATCAAAAACAAAATTCTTCTGTTGACACATAACCCCCAAAATATTCAAATATGATCTTTGTAAGTAATATTGTGCAGATATAACTCATTAGATTAAGATGAGTCACATGGAAGTAGACAGGGCACTTTATCCAGTATGTCTGCTGTCCTTGTTAATAATAACCCACTGTATAAGGGACAGACAAGCACACAGACAAATTCCCTGCTCACAAGACCTGGTGTTTTGATGCCACCATCCAAAGAACTACCAGACACAAAAAGAGATATCAGGAAGAGATTCTTTACAAGCACTTTTAGAGGGATCTTGGAAACCTTTGTTTATCAGATTTCTCATCTTCAGAAGAATAAGTTCCTTTTGTTCCAAGCCACGCCCTTGAGAAAAGAGTTCACTTATATTGGGAAAGGCAATGAATAGATGGTGTAAAATATTTCTTTTCTGTTGGTGCAAGCAACAAACTACTCCAAGTATAGACACTACCAGGAAATAGGGTCATACAATGAAGATGGAAGTACAAGACCATAGACAACAGGTACATTATAAGGACCCCAGTCTTCTAGATTACTCAGATGTCTAAACCTAATTTATTTCCATTTCCCTCTTGTTTTCAGCAGATAGATTTTCTGTCTGTTTGATGGCTCCCAGGGTTTGCTTGACCTATCACTTCTTCATTTTTTGGTATTATATTTTGTTAATCTATAGATGAGAACCCTCTTTCTTTGGAGGGCTGTTGTCATATGCCTGTAAAATCACTTTTTACTTTTTTATTTCACCTTTTCTGAGTTAATTAGCATGAGTGTACTTAATTATGTCAACCCTACCCCTCGAGTGATTTATGTTAAAGTATGGCTAATAAAAAGGAAAGCAGTGGAGAGCTAGAAGCTTGGCTGGCTCAATAAGATCCAAGAGGCTGATCAGCAAATGCTGGCCATATGCACTTTTCTCAGGACTGTCTGGTTTCTTGTGCGTCACTCCTTGCTGACAACCAATTCATTCTGGGGTCAGTAGGAGTACTAACATGGCAAATACCACAAACTGCAAGAAAATGAAAGCAAGCTGCAGGTGACAACTGTCAACCCTTGAAAACTGGCAAACCAGTGCGTCCCAGAATTACTCCCATAGAGGGGGAGTGTTTGGGCCACACCCTGTGTTTCTCAGGAATCACTCCTGGTGGTGCTTGAGAAACCATATGGTTTACTAGGACTTGAATATAGACTGTCCATCTGCAAGAAAAATGCTTTCCCTACTATGCTATTGCTCTGGAGGGAAAAAAACAAGATCCCTTAAGAGCTAAAAGGCACTAGAAGGGAAGCAGGAGAGGAGGGCATGCTCTTCTGCTTCTAAAGTGGAATCAAGAATCTTGTTTTTGGTTTTTCTTTTTTGTTTTTAGGCCACACCCATTGATGCTCAGGAGTTACTCCTGGCTATGTTCTCAGAAATTGCTCCTGGTTTGGGGGACCGTATAGGATGCCGGAAGATCAAAGTGCAGTCCATCCTAGGCTAGCACTTACAAGGCAGATGCTTTACCTCTAGCGCCATGGCTCCGGCACTTCATTTTGATTTTTCAAGTAAAACAAGTTTCCCTGGGTATTTGGTAGTAGTGTTGAAGACATAGCTTATGGAATGAATTGGAGTATTTGATCAGTCTTTCCCAGAAGAGGTGAAGGCAGCTCTGCCCAGTTTTCTGTCTGCATGGTATGATTTTCTTGCTATAGACCACAAGTTTAGAAATCTAAACCAGTAGTTGATGTCTAAGAGCTGGGACTGAAGACACAGGGGCCTGACCAGAAGGCTGTGCTGTAACCCTGATGACCTGTCTGGTGGTTGAAAAGTGAAATTTCTTTCTCCAGGGCTTGGAATTGACTCCCCATTTTCATTAAAAATGAAATTCACGGAATTTAGAAGTTCATGAGGCTGGAATATTCTCTTGCAGAATAGACCCTTAATGGTCTCTGACTTCTCATCTGTGTCTTCCTGTGTTCCAGCCTCTTCGTCGGTTTGCCCATAATGCAAACAAAATAGCTCCTTTCAGCAAAATACCTTGAGGTTTATAAATGACAAATAGCTGGGAAGGGAGAGAGCTTGTGCCTTCGTTGACTACATAAGTTTAAAATGCTTCATCTCATTTTTAATTATCTTTTGTTTTTTAATTTCCCCAGTGAATCTTTGTAGAAGTTAGGTAACCATAATTACAAGTCAAAAGGAAGGCCCTCCCCACAGGATAATTGGCAAGATTTTGAGGCATAATCATCTAGACTAAAATCTAATTATCATATGCAATTATGCCCTTGGCAGTTAAAGATATTTTCTAAGATCTAAAAATATATTCCTTTAAGAAGACTTATCAATAAAGAAACAAAATTGGAAGATTATGACAAAATATAAAATTGTCACAATATTTTATTAAGCCTTTTAAAAGGAAGCCTAAGCATTGGTGCGTGGTATGGTGCCTCACTCACTCGTGTACTTTGTCAGTGAATGTTTTTTAAGAACCTAGAGTTTCTAGAGTTCCTACACCATACTAGACGATAAGGTTACACTAGTGGGCAAGAAGGACCCTACTCTCACCAAGCTTATGGGCTAATTAGGAAAATATTCAATTAAACCAGCAATTACAGTGCTGCATGATGCATTACGTATGCTGTTAACCTGTCAAATGGATGTTAGAATATGATAGAGGAGTATTTACTCTTTATCCAGGGCTTGAAATTGGCTCCCAGTTTTCATTAAAGATGAAAGGCCTGGATTTAGAATTTCCCAAGGTTAGAATGTTAGGAAGACTTTGCAGGGGTGATAAATTCTGGCTGAAGCCAGAATGATGAGTTAGTCTAGCAATATATGGGCAGATTGGCATTCCAATCAGGAGAAATCCATGCAACTGGCTAGGTGAAATCTGTGAGACTGTGAGTGCGGAACAGAACAAGTTACTTATGGGTAGTGTTTTCATTTTAAAGATATATCTGGGTTTACAGAAGAGGCTAGATAAGTGAACAGATACCAAGTCAGAAAATATTTCTAAAACATTTTAATAAATGCAGGCATTACCCTAAGGCAATGGAAAAATCTCTAAAAGCTTTTGAGGAGAATAATAATATGCATAGATCTATATTTTTAAAACCACATTTCAATGGCCAACGATGGGGCACAAATGATAAAGAACATGACATATTTGCAAGACTCTGTTTTAAGTTCCTGGAACTATAGATTGGCCCTCAACACCTACAACCTCATTCCCTATGTGGTCCACACAGAAATTTAGGGGAAAAAGAATTGTCATAGATTATCCCTTTTGCTGAGTCTGTGATTCAGTTCATGCCTTCCATGATACCTGGGTTCAATATGCCAAATAGTTGTTTTTGCCTGTTTACTTATGTTTGTGCTAGTTTTTTATTTTATTTTTTATACCATTGTAATTTACAAAGTTATTCACAGTTAGGTTTTAGACATACAATGTTTCAGGACCAGTACCACCACCAGTGTCAACCTCTCTTCACCAATATTCTCAGAGTCTATTCATACTGCCACCTGCCATTATAACAGGCCCATTTTTAAGATTGGTTGTTAAAGTTTGGATCTCATGATTTCATTGACCTTGATGCTGGCTTGGGTATTTAATTATGTTTTTTTTTCTTAACACCACCATTAAATCTGATATTCTTTAGTTCCTTCTTCCATCATTTCATATGTGTCTTGTCCTCCCCCAATTTCTTTCCTCCTCCTCACTGTGTTCTGGGGACCAGGGTGTCATTTGTTTTTAAGGCGTCCTAAGCCATCTACCCCCCATGTACAGAATTGATTGTGAGATTAAAAAAAAAACAGAGGTAAAGGGGCCGGAGAGATAGCATGGAGATAAGGTGTTTGCCTTTCATGCAGAAGGTCGGTGGTTTGAATCCCGGCATCCCATATAGTCCACTGAGCGTGCCAGGAGCTATTTCTAAGCATAGAGCCAGGAGTAAACCCTGAGCACTGCTGGGTGTGAACCAAAACAAAACAAAAACAGAGGTAAGGAGACCAATTTGATAATTGCATTAATACAACAGAGAAATAATGATGATATGGAGGGAAGTTATAGGTATGGAAGCTAAGAATAGCAGAAATATCAAGAGTTAGGAGATAAGTGAAATAAAACTAGGTGATTGACTCTGGAGAAGTGATAGGCATAATAATACCTCAGAAACAATACTGAAAACCACAGTTTTAAATGGAAAGAAAAGAGTACAGAGAGATAGAGAAATGTATGTCCAAGATACAGGCAGGTGGTTGGCTGGTAGGGAATCTAGGGACATTTGTGGTGGGAAATATGCACTGGTGAAAGGTGTTGTAGGTTGTATGACTGAAACTCAATCATGAACAACTTTGCAATCAAGAAAAAAACAACTCTATTATGAACAACCTTGTAAACAGGGTGTTTAAATAAAGTGATATTTTAAAAAAATATCTTGGTGATTGTAGGGGAAAGAGGACTACTTCTTGATTTAGAACATAAGAACAAAAGAACTGATAATGGCATTCACAGACACAAAGAGCACATGAGAAATGCAAGCTGAAGGTCTCTGGAAAGGAAATAGGTTTAGTTTCAGAAATTTAGAGTTTGTGGTCTACCAAGAAAAGATGCTTGGATGCTTGGTAAGTAACAGAGGAGAGACTTGAGCTGAAGACATAACTTGAGAATCACCATCATAAACTAAAACTCGAAGCAATCCAGATATAGTTGCCTAGGCAAAGAACAAAGAAAACGAAATAAATAAAAAAAAAATCCAACATTTAAAGTCCAGGTATGTGTGTGTGTTCCCATGCTATATGTGTTCACTTTTGTGCATTGGGATGATGATTATACAATAATTGAACAATAAACTAGATCTCGGATAGAAATGGGACATTCTCTGTATCTACATAACCAAGGCATGCAGAAAACTTGGGGCTGTGGTGCAAGAGATAGATCAGTAGCTAAACTGCATACTTTGAAAACATGAAGAGTGCTTCATGAGCAACCAAATAGGACTGAGAGGGAGAGGATAGGAAGAGGAAAATCAGAAAGGTTTTGTGTGGCTTGGAGGCAAAGGAAATTCAGTGGGAGAGAGTCGATGTATCTATGTATCAAAAAGGAAGTATGTGGGCCTGGAAGATAGCATTGAGGTAAGACGTTTGCCTTTCATGCAAAAGGTCATCAGTTCGAATCCCGGTGCCCCATATGGTCCCCGGTGCCTGCCAGGAGCAATTTCTGAGCATGGAGCCAGGAGTAACCCCTGAGCACTGCCGGGTGTGACCCAAAAAAAACCCACAAAAAAAAAAGGAAGTATGTGGTTAGGAAACCAAGCAAAACAGGGACTATCAAATTACAGACTAGCAAACTACAATCAGACACTGTGCTCAAGAATCTGGGTACCTTAGTTAGAAACTTTCAAACTCCTCTATGAGCCTGGCACTAAGAATGAACATTTCACACTGAGAGGCACTCATTTTAAAAGAAGGCTGTGGCTGAGGTCATGCCTAGTAGACTGTATTGCTTTAATGGAGACAATATAAAAATCATACGTTTTCTAAACAAGGGCTCTGGGAATGACTTTCCCTTTGCTTTTGATACATTTAGCCTGGAAGGAAAGGAGGTAAACATGGTTGAAACTTTCATTAAGCTATAAAAACTGATGGGGCCAATTATCTCCTTCTGAAAATCAGCCAAGGTAAGAAGGAGAAAAAAAGAAATGTTATGGAAATGGGACATTAATAAAGATATTACTGGTATCCAGGAAATCGCTAGTTTTTAAAATAGCCACTATTAAAAGGGAGTCCTTCTAGAAAAACAAAATTTAGCTGAAGTCAGTCAGCTTTTATTACCTTTGGTGCCTATAAGCCTTTATGTTTAGCCCTATTATAGATGAAATTAAATACTGCATTCCAGCAGATTTCTCTGAAAAAAACTAAACTGTATTTGGTGAAGCCAAGTATAAAATATTTGAAATAAGAAATGAACATTTGCAAAGTGATGTGAACAGAAACAAAGTATATATTAGCACTAAGTACCAAGAAAATGAGAAGTTAGAGAACTGCATGCATGTGTATTGTATATGTATGTGTGTTCTCAGGTGTACATGTATTCAATTTTGTGAATTGGGTAGATGATCATACGAAAATTAAAGAATGAACTAGATCTCGATAGAAATGAAACATTCTCTCTATCTACATGACCCAGGCATGCAGATAATTTTGGACTATGGTGCAAGAGATAGATCAGTAACTAAATTGCATACTTTGCAAACGTGAAGAGTGTTGCCTGCATATGATGAGCAAAATACTGGAAGCTCTGCTGTTTGTGCCTGGAAGTTCTGTGACCCCAAGATCACAAGTAATTTCTGGATGCATCACAGATAGGTGAGCAGAAGTACCAAAACTAAAAGATGCAACCTTTTAGAAGTGTAAGCACCATTGTCAGAAATGCAAACTGAGGATATTGGTGGCAGGAAATGTGCATCGGCAAAGGCTGTTGTACACTGTATGACTGACACTTATTCATGAATAACTTTTGTCTCTGGGGAGAAACCGTGTAACCTTAGCATTTAAATAAATTTAAAAAAAGAAAATCAGTCAAATCTGTAGAGAATATAACAGTATAAGCAAGATCAATTGAGGGTAGAAAGGAACTCTCATTCACTATTGGTGGGAATGTTACCTAGATCTAGTCCAGCCTTTATGGAAAACAAGATGGAAATTCCAAAAAAAACTGGAAATTGAGCTCCCATATGATCCAGCAATGCTATTCCTAGGAATATACCCTAGAAACAAAACAACAAAATAAAAAAAAACTGCCTCTGCAGTTCATTGCAATTCTATTTACAATAGCCAGAATCTGGAAACAACCCAGGTGCCTGACAATAGATGAGTGGCTAAAGAAACTGTGGTACACTGACAAAATTAAATACTATGTAGCTGTTATAAAAGATGAAGTCATAAAATTTATCTATACATGGATGGACATCAGATGATTATTTGAGTGAAATAAGTTAGAGGGAGAGATATAGACAATTCATCTATGGGATTTAAGAAAAAATAAGAGACAGTATGGTAATAATAGCCAGAAACCATAGAGATGAAAACCAGAAGGACCAGCCCATGTTATGAAGCTTACCACAGAGTGGTGAGCACAGAGAAATTACTACAATAACAACTATCATTGAAAATGATAGTAAATGATAGAAATAGAATTCCTTCTTGAAGATAGACAGAGGGTGAGGAGGAAGGAGATAGGGGGCATTGGTGGCAGGAAGGTTGCACTGGTGAAGGGGGTTGTACATTTTATGACTGAAACTCAAATACAAACATGTGCTTTAAAAAGGTGGAGGGAAAGTAGATCCTAGAGAATTAGACACCGACCGTCCATCCTTGACCCCTGAATCCCAGACATAGAAACAACACAGTTCTCCAAAACAGTCCCAGGAACCAAACCTCCTCCAGGGCAGCCTTAATATTGCTCTGACACCAAAATGTGTCAGTTCGAAAATAATATACTGACAATGAGAAAATGGAAACAACTGGGATCTAAGAGCAGGTTGTCCTACCTTACCAGCCAACGACAAGACAAACTCAGAAGACTAGTCACATTTTGATCTGTGCAAAAGCCAACATAATCTACAGATGACTGGTGGATACAACCATGATTGGACAGAACCCATCCTGGAACCACTAAAAAAGCTCTAGTCTAGGCTCTGGCCTATGATCTGAACAACGAACAAGATCTCTAATTCCAGAGATCCGACTGAGACAATCGCAACCGGAACGAGTCTTCTAGAAACACAATGAAAGCCTCTATCCCATACTCCATCCTAGGAGCAACGCAAAGACCATGACAACCAACTACAGAAGATAGATTAAAACGACACAGAAGGAACAGAGCTCCTAGAACCACAAAGAAAGTCTTCACCATAAGCTTCATTTCTTGATCTGTGTAGCTACCAAAATCTCTAAGTACAGAGGGCTGATTTTATCACCCATGACAAAGCAGAAGTCATCCATACACCACAATAGCACCGAGAGGAAGAGTAAATGAACTGACAAGGAGTCTACAGACAGTTCCATGACAGCATACTTCAAGTGGGGAGAAACCTTGTATATCCTAGGCCAGTGGTCGGCAACCTGCGGCTCGCGAGCCACACGTGGCTCTTTACACTTTTAATTTGGCTCTTCTGTGTGCCGGGTGGCCCCTCTAGGAGTCAGGACTATGCTCCTAGCCTCTGTCAGTGCACACCCTGTGTGCAGCCCCAGGGGCCAGCTCCAAGAGTGCAAGATGATACCCTAAACAAAGGTGTTCCCCCAACATCATCCTTTCTTTTTGTTTGTTTGTTTGTTTTTGGTTTTTGTTTTTTGGGTCACATCTGGCATCGCTCAGAGTTACTTCTGACTCCACACTCAGAAATCGCTCCTGATAGGCTCGGGGGACCATATGGTATGTCGGGATTTGAACCAATGACCTTCTGCATGAAAGGCAAACGCCTTACCTTCTTGCTATCTCTCCACCCCCACGTCATCCTTTCTTAAACCTCTTCCTTTGATATGTAAAAGTCCACTGAATATGTACTTTTGTCTCTCTCTTGACCTGAAGCCTCCTGGTATTGGGAATTGGTTTTAATAAAGAGGTGTTATAGCTTTTTGGGCTTGAGACAGAGAGTACAAGGTAAAAGGCCATGGACTACATGATCATCCTTTCCTGGATAGCTTGGTTTATTATTTCTTTCCTGCTACCCTGCTTCTTCAGACCAGATTGGGTGGGTTTTAGAAATAAAGTGCCTGGAGTGATCTTAAAACACATATTTTATTTTGCACAAGAGTGTGAATCTTCCATAAAAGGATTCTCAACCCAGAGTTTTCTTTTCCATGGATAATCATGTTCAGAGTACTCATGATTAAAGTTGTGAGCTAATGCCCTTAAATGCTGTTTTTCATATTGATTATGGCTTTCTGTATAGTATAAGTGCCAAACAGAAATTTTTTTGCAAGAGTAGATACATTTCAATATCTCCTCAGACACAGCTATCCCAGAATCAGATTCTTTTTTGAACACATCCATCTTATGTCTCACTGTAAAAACTAATTGTGAAACTCCCCTGCAGAGAAATACTAAGTTAATAGAGAAAATGAGCAATGTCTGCCAAATACACAAGCTTAGCTAGCCATTCCTTTTCCAACTGGGGCTGTACAAAGTCAGAATTCTGCTCTCACAGGAACTGAACTACTTCTTCCCTCTTGCCAACAAGGCGAGAGAGCACCCTTACCCTGAACAGCCACTTCATGGAGAAGATGCTAGTAGTGGACATCCATACTCTCACCCAGGGTGGTGAACAGTCTGGATTTTATCACAATTGTGAACTTCACAAATTATCTTTATTGTGTCATCTGTCACAGAGTTTAGTTGAGCAGGGAGTTTTTCTGAATCCAGTCTATCATACAATGAGTGGATACAATGTATGGGTGTGCAACTTCTGTTTCTTGTGACCACACAAAAACACTGAGCATCATCTGTACATAGATCAACAGATTATTATTCTGAGTAAAATGAGTCAGAAGGAGAGGTGTAAACACAGAATAATCATTTGTGGCATATAAGAATAATAAATGGCAATATAGTAATAATATATAGAGAAAATAGGGATGAGGGACAGGAGGACTAGTCCGTGATAGGAAGCTTGCCATAAAAAGTGGTTAGTTCAGTTAAAATAGAGAAAGGTACATTGATAGTTGGAACTTATCACTCTGGACAAGAACTGGATGCTGAAAATGGATTAAGTGACATGCATGGAACACTTTAATTAACAATATTGCAAACCACGGTGTCATAAAGAAAATTTTTGGAAACCTCAGTGTCATAAAGGAAAAGAGAGATAGAAAAAAGCAAAATGCCTGCCCCTGACATAGGCAGAGAAGGGTGAAGGGGAAGAAAACAAGGGACATTGGTGGTGGGGAAAGTGCACTGATGAAGGGTGGTGTACATTCTATGATTGAAACTCAAGTATCAATAATTTTGTAACAAATATGCTTAGATAAAAATTATTTTTAAAATGTTTCAGGCACTCTATCATAATTCCTTTATGATATATCATATGCCTTTAACAAAGTGCCATTTTTGTTTTTGTGTGTATTTTAGTTTGGTTACTTGCAGTACACACTAAAGTGTTAATAGATTTTTTTCCATTCAGTTAAATCACTACTTTTCCAAGCACACTGTCCTTGCTTTTAAAGATTGTTAAAAGGTTTTTCTCTTTTACCTGTTTCATCTCCATATTGTAGGGTTTCAAATTTTTAGCACATTTCGCTTATCAAGAGGAAACATTTTGAAACGATTTGCTTCCTTATTATCAGAAATCAAAGCATTTTTCCTTGAGAGGGTGTTCACTATCCAGAATTAACAAACAGTGGATTCAAAGACTGCATTTCATGATGGATGTTACTTCACATCTAAATCAGCTTACTCATAAACTACAGGGGAAAGGAAACACAATTTTTCTATGTTAGAAGAAATTTTGTTTGAAAACAAATTATCTGTTTTTGCTCAAAATTTTGACAGTGAAACTTTGATTCACCTTCCAAGCCTGTTGAAACGTCTCCAAGAAAACAATTCTGATATTGACATTACCTATTTTAAAACAGCACTTTTAAATATGAGGGAAGCTTTTCTCAAGAGGTTTCAGGATTTCAGAAACAGAAAAGTGGCATTGGTCTTTGTTAAAAAACTGCTTGATGTAATGGAACTAAATTTTTCTCCCTTTAATATGGACATTGGCAACTTTGAAATGCAATTTCTGGATTTAAAAAAGAAAGAACTATGTAGGTCAAAATTTGAAAGTCTTTGTGCTAATTTAGAAAGATTGGAGAAACACAATTGTGAACTTAGTTCACAGCACAAGTGGTCTGCTTTGAAAGACCTGGAGAAGGAAGATATGTTGATTTTTAACATCTGGAATAGCATTCCTGACTCATGATCAACTATGAAAGCTAGAGTTTGCTGTTCTTTCCTTGTTAAGATCTACATATTTATGTGAACAATCATTTTCAAACATGAATCTTATCAAGAGTAAATTGAGAAATCGTCTCATCACTGAGAAACTTGGAATTGCGCCTAAAATTAACAACAACATACAAACCAAACTTACTCAAACTATCCATGTAAATGCAAGGCCAATGTTCACATTAGTGTTTGTGACTTTGTCAGTCATT
>PVKC010035754.1:0-13394 GCA_004027635.1 Crocidura indochinensis | reverse complement strand
CAATTCTTATCACAGGCTGTGTTCTTTACACTGACTGTATAGAAGGAGGAGGTACAGTAAATGCACCCCATATACACCTCAACCCAGACCCTTGCCGGGTTTGAATGGTGAATCTGGGGACAAAAAAAAAAAGAAATTGCCATGCATATATGTGTGCATATATATGATTATGTGTCTGCTTAAATTAAGGAGTTTTTCATTTTAACTCTTAACTCAGGATAGTTTAAATAAATACATGACATGTATAGATTTTTTGAAAGAAAATAATGGTATGGAAGAGGCTTGGAAATTTTATTTATAAAAGGTTTGTTAGATGATTTTGAAAAGACAAGTGAATTCTTCTCTGGTCCCAATGAAGGTTCTGGTGTATACAGGGAATAGGGGTTTGGCATTTATAGGAAGACATCCTCCTTGCTCATTCAAACAGTGATGGTGAAACTAGGACTTCTGTTTGCTTGATGTGGGCTGAGGTAAATGTGCTGATTTGTGGTTCATTTTTAAACATCTGCCAATGGAGATTTGTGTCCTATGATGCTGCATATGAAGAATAAATAAACAAAGCGGCAAAACTGACTTAGTCACTTATGTGAGTCTACTAGGTTATTTATTTGTGAGATAGAAGATAATAATCCGTCAAGCTATATATAGTAGGCATTTAGTGTGCGTGTTTCTGTAATTTTTCTTCTGAATACTTATGCATCTTTGGGTTTTCACCAATATCTTATAATAAATTCAGATTCAAGATTGACCTGTACATAAAATTTGGGGAGAGAATTCCAAGAATAATATCAGTTTCTCATTTAGTAAATTCAATTATAATTTTTATAATTAAGACAAGGTCATATGACATGAAACAAGGAAATATGACATGTAATAAATGCGAAGTCTTTTCATTATTGCAACAAATATTAAGTCCTTTTTTAAATAGTCTACACCTATGACAGGAAAAAGTACTCCTTGAATATAATAATCTATTATACTTGTTAAAATTTGGCTTGGTTCTGACTTGAGGTGGAAAGGACAACTACTGCATAGAAAGGGCTTAAGAGAAATGCTTCAATAAGTGAAAAAAAAATAATCTTTGAAAGAGAAAGGAGCAGATAGTGGCAAGGAGAGCTTCCTGTTCTAGCCTTCAGTGAATTTAAGATCCTTTATAAATCAAGTTCCTCCTCAACCTGCACTGCAAAAGGAAAGTATGAAAGTAGAAAATATATTAAAATGATCAAAGGCAACAGAATATAAGAATATAGGGGCTGGAGTGGTGGCGCAAGCATTAGGGCTTTTGCCTTGCACATGCTAACCTAGAAATGACTGTGGTTTGATTCCCTCCATGTCCCACATGGTCCCCAAGCCAGAAGCGGTTTCTGAGTGCATAGCCAGGAGTAACCCCTGAATGTCACTGGGTGTGGCTCAAAATAGCAAAAAATTAAAAAAAATTAAAAAAAATAATTGACCTACAGAAGTATACTCTGTGTGTAGGGTGGGGGTTGGTAGGGGGTGGTGGAGGGTGGTGGGTGGTATGTGTGGTTGGTGAATAGGAGACATCCATGGCTCATTGATAGAGAAAGCTAACACTGAGGTAGTGGTGGTGCTTGAACCTTGAATGCATAAAATCTACCATTAACAGTATAAAAAATCATATGCCTCAGTAAAATTTGAAAAAATAAAGAGGGTGGTTTTCATTGGGCTTTGCTCTAGCCAATATAGATATAATACCTTTATATTACCTTTTCCCTTATCTAATATATGCATCTATTAATATATATTTATATATATGCCAACTGGAAGAGAAATGGGCAAAACAACTCTGGATAACAGTTTTGTTTGCTTTGGGACACAACTGGCTAAGTTCAGGGTTTACTCCTGTATCTAAACTGAGAAATCACTCCTTGTGGGACTTGGAGGACTACTTGGGGTGCCACTGATTGAACTCAAGCTGAATGTATGCAAAAGAAATTTCCTACATATTTTACTCAATCCCTCATGCCAACTATAATGTATAAATTTCAATATTTCCTTACCTTTATTGTTTCTGCAATTATATATAACCAGATGCATAAATAAATCTATCAAAAGACATACTATTTTTTTAAAAAAAAGAAAGAAAGAAATAGATATAGTGAAAGGAGGGGAAAGAAATAAAAGAATATATATTTGACAGAACATAGTCATAAATTGTATCTTTGAAATGTTGAGAAGCATCTGTTAATATCCAAGGAGAAAGAGGGGTCTACAAATTGCAGTAAATTTATTCAAATGAATAAAAGTTTTTTTCTGATTAAAACAAAATAGATTGAGCTTTAAGCAAACAAACAAACAAAAAAAAACAATCGGGTCATGTTTTTCTGTTGTTTCACATTTTTTATTTGACCATATAAATGTCTTCACAGAATAATGAATGGTTGACTTTATATGATGACTAGTCTAAGAACCAGAGAAGAACCTCTTTCTCTCTCTTTTCTTGGATTATACAAGTCAACATTAGAAGCAAATTAATATAAGAGTAAAAAAAGACCCCTGCATCCCTGCTATATTGGTGCTCATTTACCTACTGTGAAAGGATGAAGGAATAATAGCATATTTTTATTGTAAGAATTAACTCGAGGGGCCCGGGAGATAGCATGGAGGTAAGGCTTTTGCCTTTCATGCAAAAAGGTCATGGGTTCGAATCCCGGTGCCCCATATGGTCCCCCGTGCCTGCCAGGAGCAATTTCTGAGCATGGAGCCAGGAGTAACCCCTGAGCACTGGCGGGTGTGACCCAAAAACCAAAAAAAAAAAAAAAAAAAAGAATTAACTCGAGACAAAATTGATTACCATAATGAGGTAAACTAACATAACATATTATAGTAACGTAACATTACATATAATTGATATAATAATAATAGTGTTTTTAAATCAATTTCTGAGTATAAATATACATTCTCCATAGCCTAGGTCTCTGACATGAAGTATACATGAATTTGTGATGAAAGAAGACTGAAGCTCCATTTTTAATAGTCATATTTTTTAATTTTAAATATCTTTTTATTGGGGGGTCACAACATCGATATAGATATCTAACCCATCTTCCAAACAAACAGTCATTTTCCATAATTCATAGAATTTCTCTTTAGCATTAGCTTTGTGGCCATATATGAAGGTCAGATCTAGAAGAGTACAAAGTTCATACTTTTTTTTTCTTTTAGATTTTGGAGCCACGCCTGCCTGCTCTTAGTGGTTACTCCTGACTCTGTTCTCAGAAATCGCTCCTGGCAGGCTGGGGACCATATGGGATGCTGGGAATAGAACCTGTGTTCGTCCTGAGTTAGGCACATTCAAGGCAAATGCCTTACTGCTGTGCTACCACTCCAGCCCCAAGTACTCCTACTTTTAAGGAAAATTAGTACAAGAGTTATGAATCTACTTTTGCCTCACCCTATTTCTTTAATGATAGTAATTTTGTTTTCATTCTTTGAGCATTTAATAATGTTTTATGTGCACAAACTTTAAAAAATTGCTTTTCAAATTTGAAGACAAAATTATAGCATATATAGCATGATTTTATGTATCTGTATATTGTAAAAAGCTTTCCCTCATCTCTTTATCTTTTGCAGAGTGAGAATAATTCTACTATTTTAGCAATATTTTTATTTGTATTTTGATTTAGAAAACATACCGATGATGCTCAGAGCTTACTCTTGGCTCTGTACAAAGTTCACTCTGAGTGATGCTCAATGGGACATACATGTGGTGTCAGAGATCAAATCTAGGTCAGTTGCATGAGCCCTGTCCACTATACTATCTCTCAGATCCCATTAGCATACTTTTTGGATTTAACTCTTATTTAGTAATTGTGATTTACTTATAATAGGTTTCAAAGATTCATTATTTCATCTCCTATTCTATCACTGTATGACCCATCCCTTCACTCTTAACAGAATTTAATGACACACTTTGGTATTATCAACTATAGTCATTTTTATATATAAATTACATATTATATATAATTATAACCATTTTAAACATGAAGTATTCAGGCCTTATCCATTTTTATAACAGAAATGTTGTATCCTTTTATCAATCACTTACTATTTCTTTACCTGACCCTAGAAATCATGCACCTAATCACATCCTTATGATTTATTTTCTTTTTGATAAAAAGACAGGGTATCAAATAGAAAGTGATGTTTTATTTGTATTTTTATCTACATATATATTTGTGAAGAGCTATGTAATCTTTCTGATCAGCCCATCAGGTAAATAAAGGTAAGGAAATTGAGCTACACAATTCTGAAAAATTGAATTTAACACAGTCCAAGATAGAATGAGGATGCATACCCAGGCTCAAAGTAGAATTCACTGTTCATGTGTCTCTATGACACCCATGCCTGTGATTCATGGGAATTCAGTTTCATTGTATGGTTCCAAGCAGTGATTTTCTCATGCCCTCAGCCCTAGAGCAAGTGAAGACCAGTTTTCACAGCAGCTTACATCTCAAAATAATTGTTTCCTATGTTTCTCTATAAAGCAATTAGTGCTTTTTTCTTTATCCTTTATTTTTTTAAACAGGAGACTTTATTATCATACAGACAAAAGATTAATTGATGCTCAAATCTTCTCTGCATCAGTGTTTTATTATGTCAATGCTGCCTTTTTGCAGTAGTGCTTTTCCAGGTAGAAAACAACCCCTGGCCTGCAAAAGATAGATGGATTGCTGCTCATTAATTATGTGGAACTTTAAATGACCTGTCCATTGTGGTGGTCTTTGAATCATGGCTCCATTAGATTTGTGTTGGGTCCGAGCTTTGATTATGTACCTTGAAAATGTTAAAATCTATAACTAGATAGAAATCAAACCTAGGAGTTTTTAAGTCTCGAAAGAGAAAACCACAAATTTATTCCCTTGTTCTACTTAGTTTTGACTCAGCCAGTAATATTTATAGAGAGGTCATTATGTCCACAAAGCTGTCTACCAAGATTCTGAATCATGGCTCTAATAAAAATATGTTTCAAACACTCTAAGGCCTACAAAAATAATCAGGTTATTTCAAACGATGAAGAATCATTGATTAGAGCAAGGAAAACACTGGAGAATATATTTTAAATTCTTTTGCTTTATATTTATATTATGTTCTTATAACACAACCAAAAATCAATGAGTTTCATGTATTGAATTTTCTTTGTATAATTATAACTTATCCGAAAAGATATAAATGAGAAATAGCCCTCATTTAGACCCTGATGGTGGAATTACAGACCGAGTCTCAGCAATTTTAATTCAAATTTGTGATCAGGGAGTCTTTGGTCCTCTCAGGTACTCGTTTCTAATTTCTTTTTTTTTTCTGCTCTGTTTTGTTTTGTTTACCCATGCCCAGCAGTGCTCAGCATTTGCTCCTGGCTCTGTGCTAAAAGATCACTCCTAGTGGCCTAAGGGAACCATATGGGTTTCCAGGGAACAAACCTAGGTCAGCCACAAGAAAGGGAAATATTATACCCACTGTATTGCTCTGGATCCCTGAGTTACTGCTTTTATGCTAATTAAGTCTTTAAAAATTTTTTTGGCTTTATAAAGACTGAGTTCTAAGGTCCATTGCACAGGAAAAACGTGTTTATATCTTTACCCCTGCATTCACTCACCTTTCAGGGATGGTTCCTTTGGATAATTAACACTACTTCTGCTAAGGATTGTTAAGGGTGCTCAGTGGATACATCAGAAGCAAAAGCCCAGCATTGTTCCTGCTTTTTTAGTTTTCATCTTTTTCTTGCAAGTTATGACCAAACCTTCCATCTTGGGTATTCTGGCAGTGATTCTAAAGTGTAAAAGTTGTTAATGATTTTTTAAACTGTAGTGTATGTACTACTATGATCAAGCTAATTCTCAAAGGAGTAAAAAGATTGGTTCATAGAAGCAAAGGTATGGTACCCATATTAATTTTCTAGAAGGCATAGAAGCTCTCAAGATGTCATCAGATCTGGGCTTTGCTCAAAATCCTCTGCCAAGTAGATATATATATAAGGGGATATATATGTACACATGTGCATATGTACACACATATGCATATGTATATATACATGTTTGTATGCACATATATAACATATACATGTGTGTATATATATATATATGAACCAGGCCACATCCAGCAGTGTTTAGATGAACTCATGACACCAATGAAACCTTGAGTCATGAGTATGTTAAGCATAAGCCCTAATGGCTGTACTATTTCTCAACCCTCATATTATATTTTCTGTTAAGTCAGTAAATCTCTAAAGTCTAGGGTAATACTATCACTGACTTAAGTGCTTCTGCATTATTAAATTGTTTTTACAACACATATCTGTATCGATGATTGGGACTTGAGTGCTTGAAATATAATAGAATATGGCCTGGAAAATTAAAAGCAACTTGCTTAAGTCTTCTCAGCATTTTGTTTCCAAGATTTAGTCAGATTGCTTAGAAGGAATCGGTTTATTAATGTTTAGGCACTGCTAAACATTCCATCATAGGGATAGTCTACAGTTTTATATTTTCATAGAATTGTTGAGTCCTCCAATTTTGCTATGATGCAATAAAGAACAAATCTTATAAATATGTACATGAGACACTTGTGCAAGGAAAATGTTTTCCTTACTTATATATCTAGGAATAAAATAATAATGCCAATTTGTGAGTATAATTTTAAGAAGATAATAGCAAATAAATACCAAAATAGATACTTAGAATCCTACCAGAGGGGGATGAGTGTTTTATATACTCTATATCTTTGTCAACAGTGGATCTTTTTAAGACTTTTTTTTTTTGGTGAAATGTCTATTCAAATCATTCAGCTATTTTTCTATTGTTTAAATAAATATTTTATGTTGTGGATATAAAATAATCTCTTTTTTCCTACCCTGTGACTTGCTCTTCAAGGTGCTCACTCTTATGATTGCACAACTTCTTAGTCTTACTTTTAATGTTTCTTTTCATTTTCAGCCTCAAATTCATGACTTTTTTATTAAGTACTTGTTCTCAGCATATGTTCTGACTTAGAAGTCTAATATAACTTGATGTTACTTCACTGAGTGAATTCTCTTTGTTCATTCTCCTGGTCCTCTCAGTCTCATGAGCTGCATTGGTCATTGTGGCTCATTTGTTTTTCTTTGCTCTTCCTCAACTCTCAGGCCAGAGGGCAAGTTTCCCCAGGGAGAATGACAAAGCACATAAATATAAGTAGAGAAAATAATTTCTATAATAATTATTCCCTGGAACATTACCCTTCAAAACCAGACTATTTTTTGTCCTACAATTTCTTTTCTTTCTTTCTTTTTTTCCTTTCTTTTTTTCTGATGACTCAGAAAAGAAATAAAGCTGTCCTTTTCTCCCACGAAGCAGAATCGTTGCATTCAACAAGCAAGAACTGCCTCAAACATAAAACAGCCGCTTGCCTGGGCAAAATGTACTTTTCAGCACATTTACATCATTTGCTCCTTCCTGCCTCATTGCATGCAAGTTACATTTGTGCTTGAGCTCATTTGCCCTTGCTTCTGTATATACTTATTCCACTGCTTGAATGTCCTTTGCATTAGTACATTTCAAAATATTCTCTCTTTGAGTGCCCAGATTCTATCAGTTTGACTCACCTCCTTTAGACCTGAGAGAGTACCACGGTAGTTAAGCAACTAATAAATGCTTTTAACTGGTGATGAAAGTGCATTAAAATATTTACCAGCATCGAGTTTGCAGAGTTGGTAAAAGACCCTTATGTCCTATGAATAAAATCAGGTCAATAATTAAGTTTTTGGTATACTATATATATATACACACACACACACATATATATATAGAACTGGCATTTTATAAGATTGTATACTATATATACTACTGTATGTATATTGTATATACAATTGTATACTATATATGTCAGGTATACTATATATATATTAATTACTGACCTTTTATAAGATTGTGGTAAAATTAACAAAGCTGTGTGCTCTCCACCCTGTTGTAGTTTTCTGTGAGCCACTGTGCCTTGTGCCTAGCAAAGCAAATTGATGCTAACAGCAATTAGCAGTATTGTAAACCATAGAAACTTAATACATATTCTCTCTCTTTTTTTTTTTTTTTGGTTTTGGGGTCACACCCAGCAGTGCTCAGGGGTTATTCCTGGCTCCATGCTCAGAAACTGCTCCTGGCAGGCACGGGGGATCATATGGGGCACCGGGATTCGAACCGATGACCTTTTGCATGAAAGGCAAGCACCCTACCTCCATGCTATCTCCCGGGCCCACATATTCTCAATTAAAAGTATTCTCTGACAAAATGACTAGTTTTAAAAGTGGACCTACTGAGGTGGGGTAAAGCTCAGTCTCAATTATAGTTTTCAATAAAAAGGGTATAGGCAAAGGAAGAGAGGAAGGAAAGAAGGAAGGAAGGGAGGGAGGGAGGAAGGAAGGAAGGAAGGAAGAAAGAAGGGAGGCAGGAAGGGAGGGAGGGTAGAAGGGAGAAAGGGAATAAGGGAGGCAGGAAGGAAGGAAGATGAGAGGGAGAAAAGAAGAAAGGGAGGAAAGGAGGGTAGAAGGAAAGGAGGGAGAGAGGAAGGAAGAAAGAAAAGAAGGGAGAGGAAGAAAGGAAAGGATGAAAGGAGAAAAGAAGGGAAGGAGGGAGGAAGTAGAAGGAAGGAAAGAAGAAAGAAAAGAAGGTAGGGAGGAGAAAGGAAGGAAAGAAGGAAGGAAGAAAGAAATGAAGGAAGGAAGGAAGGAAAGAAAGAAAGAAGGAATAAAATGAGGTAGGGAGGGAAGTAGGAGGGAAGAAGAGAGGAAGGAAGGGAGGAAGGAGGAAGTAACAAATGAATGAAGAAAGGAAAGAAGGGAGAGAGGAAAGGTAAAAAGGAAGGAGGGAGGGAGGAAGGGGACAAACAAAAGTGTCTCAACGTGACAGTGAGTGTATGTCTGAAATTTCAATTTGGACTTAATTATTTTAATCTGGATCCTGACTTGTTTTCCGTATGAAGCCACATATTGGTGTTTTTTTTTAAGTCTTTACATTTTGTGAAGATGCTCACAGTTTATGATGATGGGGGAATCCAAATAATGGTTTTGTAGTGTACAGAAAAGGATTGGAACTCATGGATACCCAAAAATTTAGCAGGAGAAGCAGGCTGCAATGGATGGAGTCAGTGTACTAAAAGACTTTTCTCACACATTTGCCCCATGCCAAACAACCCTGCCACACCAGTACCTTTACCTGCAAAATAATCAAATGTAACCACCCAGCTTAATCTTTATCTCCTTTCCCTAAACTAAGGGAAAGGACCTTGCATGTAAGCTAAATGGATTTATCCCCAGCATCACATGTGCTCCCTCAAGTATGGCTAGGAGTGAGCCCTAAGTACAGAGCCAGGAGTATGACAATCCTGAGTACGAAAATCTCCAGGCCATATTTCTAATCCTAAATGAGCTTGTCTGAAGCAGGCTTGCATGCGAATGAATAAACCAAGCCAGTGAGGAGACCAAGGAGTAGGAGGCTTCTCGCCTCATGATCTCACTCTGTGGACGAAGCCAAACCTAAACCTCTTTACTAATGAAACAGAAGGTGGAGGGTCATGTGAGACTTAGGGCTTGGTAAAAATCAAGAAGTTGTGGCTGGAATGATAACACAGAGGTAGGATGTCTGCCTTGCATGCGGCTGTCTTGGGATGGAACCAGGTTCTATCTGGCACACCATATGGTCCCCTGAGTCGGCCTGGAGCAATTTCTCAACACCACCACATGTGTGCTGATCCAAAAACAAAACAAAACAAAGAGGAAGTTGGGGAACACCTTTGTCCTGGGCAAAGTAGAGTGTAAACTAACACCTGAGTATAGGAGTATCAAGCAAATGTACAGTCATGATTATAAAGGAATTTTTTTTAGTTACATGAACTAGAAACAACACTGGTTTTTGAGACACTGGACAAGTCTTTTTCTCTTTAAGGACTTATTTCAGTCTTGTATATATCAAATGCTGGAAGTTTATTATAAAGGTATAACCCATTTCTATTCAATCAATCACACTCTAACCATTTACTCCTCTCTCCTAATTGAATATATTCTATTTCAAAGAACAAGATGGTGGTGAAATAAGGTAGACAATAAGATAAAATTGTCAGTCTCTTTCCTTAGAACAGAAACTTTTAGAGGTAAAGGAATTTTGGTCACTAACTGATCACCAGTATCCAGATTTTGTGGTATGTATGTTGAAGGGCTCAAATGAAAAATTAATATTCTATATATAAATCAACATTTCATAAAGAGCAAAAGGGACTGATTAATACTTTCAAAGACTTACATTTCTGAAACTAGTCCAATTAAACCAATGTCATCTATTAAACTTGGCAGATGTTTTTAAAAATACAAATTCTTACATCATTGTTACATAAGAGAAATTAGCATTATGACTTTGTTATACTTCAGGAATTCAGTGTGGCAATTTATCAAAAAGTTTAAAATCTGAATTTGGAATTTAGTTTGAGGAAGTTCTACTTGTACATATCTACAAGAATGCTGTTTGTTCTCTGAAATGTAAAAACAACTGAAATGTCAAGCTGCAGGAAACTTATTAAATGGTGGAAATAGTATCTCAGTGAACTAATTAATAATTAAACATATTGAAAATGAATATTTACTAACAAAATTCTCTTAATAACAGGTGAAAAGTCAGTTTCTAGAAATACATACAGAACAATTTCATGTAATAATCTGTAGTTGTCAACAGGAAGATTTCCTTATTTTATAGATATAAAATTAACTATGGTTATGTTTTTGTTATATATATATATCAGGTTATATGTTTTTGTCATTTTCTTTTTCCTAATTACCTCATTTATTCTACACTGGCTGTAAATTACTTTAATGATAAAACAATAAATTATATTAATTGAAATTTTTATATTTAGCTTTAGTAAATGTTTATAATAAATAACTAATTCAGAAAGTCATTTTGGGTACCTGCACTGTGACTTTTCTTTTATTTGGATTTTGGGTCACACCCAGCTGCGCTCAGGGGTTACTCCTGGCTCTATGCTCAGAAATTGCTCCTGGCAGGCTCTGGGGACCATATGGGATGCCAGGATTTGAACCACTGTCCTTCTGCATGCAAGGCAAACACTCTGCCTCCATGCTATCTCTCCAGCCCCCAAGCACTGTGCTTTTTATTATATTGACATTAACATGGCTATATAAATCAGATAAGCTTCTATAGGCAGAGTTTATAACTTGCCTTTATTCTTGAAAGTATCTTGCAACTTTTCTGGCTTCTTAAAAAAAATTCTACACTGAATTAAATCAAGTACAATTTTTATTTTTATTCTCATTAAGGGACCCTTATAAATCAATTTAAACATTTCTAATAATAATCATCCCCTGAGGGATATATGTATGTATCTTATTGTATGCCAGTTGCTCACATAGAGTTTCTTAGACCTGGGGAATGTATGTAGCAGAAAGTAATAATTGGTTTACATTTCTTCAGGATGGTTGAATAGTAAGTGAAAAGCAAATGCAGCTCATCTAAACAAGAACTTCCTTCTAAGTCTTCAATGGACATCAATATGTTTGTATATTAAGTTTGGATTCCTTTCACTAGACATTCTTGGCTTTAAGAACAACACTCCACATGTGACCAACTGAACTAGAATTTGGTTGAAGAGAGCTTTGAGAGTTTCCATGGCTAAGATTTGAAAGCCTCAGAAAAATTAGAATTATCTGATCCTTCTTTAAAATACATACTGTTGAATTCCAGAAAGATTAAATTTTTCTATACAAAAATATTTAAAATGTTGGGGGCCGGAGAGATAGCCTGGAGGTAAGGCGTTTGCCTTTCATGCAGAACTGTGGTTCAAATCCCGGCATCCCATCATCCCATATGGTCCTCTGTGCCTGCAAGGGACGATTTCTGAGCAGGGAGTCAGGAGTAACCCCTGAGCACTGCCGGGTGAGACCCAAAAACCAAAAACCAAAAAAAAAAAAGTATTTAAAATGTATTTTCAAGATATAAAATAAAATTATAAAACATGTTTTTATGTTCTTCAGGTAGAAAAGGATTTTGGGGGGGGTCAGAGTGATTGTACAATGGGCATGTGGCTGCACTGAATTCAATTCCCTGTACCACATCTGGTCTTTCAAGAAGAACAGGAGTAATCCCTTAGTGCAGAGTCAAGAGTAAATCCTGAGCATTTCCAGTTGTGCCCCATCTAAAAAGAAAAATGGAAAGAAAAGAATTTTAATTTAGGGGCTGGAGAGATAGCCTGGAGGTAAGGCGTCTGCCTTCCAAGCAGAAGGACCATGGTTTAAATCCCGGTATCCCATATGGTGTGTCCCTCCCCACCCCCCACCCCCTCCCCCCCTTGCCTGCCAGGGGTGATCTCTGAGTGTAGAACCAGGAGTAACCCCTGAGTGCTGCTGGGTGTGACCCAAAACATAAACAATAAAACAAACAAACAAAAAAAGAATTTTAATGTAATGAAACATAAATATCAGTGCTCCAAAAAGATTGACCAATTCAACTCTATTATTGTTGAGAACAATCTTTATACACACAACTGACAAAATTATTTTGTATTTAAATTAATTAAAGAACCTGAAGAATTATTCATGCTTAAAAACACAAAATTAATTTCTAAAATTTATTTTAAGTTATCCACTATATAAAATACTTAAAATCTATTTGTAACATAATATATGCTAAGTTCCATAATTATTGCAGGTTTTATTAGACTTATTTGAAGAAATGTGAGGTATAATATCATGTAAAGAATTTTTGAAACTTGTTCATCAATACAAAAATGGATACAATGTTTATGCAGGCAATACAGTAAGTATAATGCATACATATTTGTATGCATTAATTTATATTTAAATTGTTAAATGAATAACAACTATTTGTATATGCATGTTCATTATTTGTGCATATTATTTTTAGATATAAGTATAGCAAGTATTTAAACTGGAAGTATAGAAAATACAATAAATTAAAATATTTCAATATAAAAATGATATTGAAGACATAGCTATCAGAATTCTTATAGGAAAGAGGCCAGAGCGATAGTGCAATCCAAGACATTTGCTTTGTATGCTACGGATGCAGGACAGGCAGTGGTTCGATCCCCTGATGTCCCATATGGTCCCACAAGCCAGGAGGGATTTCTGAGCACATAGCCAGGAGTAACCCCTGAGCATCACTGGGTGTGCCCCCCAAAAAAACAAAAATAGAATTCTTTTTTGTTTTTTTGTTTGTTTTTAAATAATATTTTATTATGACCAAAGCGAATTACAAATCTTTCTCTGTAATATTTAAGATACATAGTGAAAATGAATCAGGGCATTCCCACCACCACGGTTGTCCTCCCTCGATCCCTCTTCACAGTATGCATCCATATCTCCCTTCTTTGCTCCATTC
>PVKC010035752.1:0-13389 GCA_004027635.1 Crocidura indochinensis | reverse complement strand
ACTTTATACAAGTGTTTGCAGTAATATGTGGATTTGGCTTATGTTGTTTGGTCTTAAAAACAAAACCAAAAACTTGATATATATAGCCCTAGGCACATAACCTAATGAGTTTGGTTATGTTTTACTTATATAGCTAGTACTCAGAAGAGACTAAAACTTTAAAATACATAACGCCCTACCCTACTTTGGGAAATTTACCAGAAAATTTTAGAGGGTGTAAAAGTACTACCTTTAGCTATTTACGTAGCAAATACCATCCAGTCCACAATACTCATTATCCCAAATCAAAATTCTGAAATGCTCTGAGTCTTTCCTGCCTAGTTTGCTAGTCACATAAAGCCCTAAGTGCTGTCAATTTGTTTTTATACTGTCTACTGAATTCCTTAAATCACTGCTATGTGCTTCGATATCTTCTCTTACAACTATGACAATAAGCTAAAGCTTAAATTATTTTAAATAGGGTATTCGACCAAAACTTGAATAGCAGTTGAAATCTGAAAATTCAGTGTGTGGTTTTTTTCTTGCCTTTTTATAGGAGGGGGGAAGCTATTGATTTTGGAAGTGTAAGTAATAGCCGGTTTCTTTGCTGGCTTGCTGCTTAATGTGCCAATCACTTACATAACATTTCTTAGTCTTCAATCTCAATTCAAACAGAATTCCAAATTCCAATTTTATTCAAAGCAACAATATAACTAAAGATAAAGGTGCTCCCCACACTTTTCCCCCAGTCTTTCATAAGGCAGCAATATTAAAGAGTTGATTAATAAGATGAAGGAGTGTAGGGACCAGTAGCACAGAACATCAGAGGCTAGGAATGATTTGTTCTGAAAATAAAAGAGCACGTGCAGAACTCATTCCTGTTTAAAAACGTATCCTAGAGCAAAAAACATTTTAAACTAAAATTTTTTCATATTAAAAGGAGTGTAGTTGAAAGAATAGCAACTTCCTACCTCCCACCTCTTAATTTCTTTAAAACGATATTTCCGGTTACTTGAAGTCAAATACAACATTCTTCTCATAGACGCAACTAAAAATGTATAGGCTCACTGATTAAAACTATTTTATGTCCCTGCCACCAAATCTGTTGCCCTTTCCATATTCTCTCTCTACTGATCCATCCTCTCAGCACCTAAGAAATATAGCTCTTTCTGGGGTTGGAATGACAGTACAGTGAATAGGGCATTAGCCTTGCCCTACATGTCCAACCAGTTTCAATCCCTCAAAACTCATATGGTCCCCTGAGCATCAACAGAATTAATTTCTGAATGTAAAGTCAGGAGTAACCCTGCTATGGCCCATAAACAAAAAAGAAGAAATATAGGTAGCTCTTTCTTTATTCATCTATAGTTATATCATCACTTTTTTTTTGGGGGGGGGGCACATGCAAACATCCTAAGGGGTTATTACTGGCTCTGCGCTCAGAAGTCATTCTTGGTGGTGCTCAGGGACCATGTGGGTTGCCAGGGATAGAACCTGGATCAGTGCATGCAAGGCAAAAATACCCTACCCACTGTGCTAAGACTCCAGCCAAACACCATCACTTGCTTTCTTTACATCTTCACGTTTTGAAAATTTTCCCCTAAGTTACATCATCTGACAAATTTTTGAATGTCTACATTTCACTGAGCTAAAACCATTGTGTGAGTAGTCTTTTTATGTGCCCAGCACCCTTCACTAGAAGGTACATGGTCTTAATAGATGTCTTATTCAACTTTGTAATTCTAGATACTTAGTTTAAAAAAAAAAAAAAAAGCTAAATGTGTCCTCTTACGAAAAGTAGTAAAATAAAGGCCTTATTTGCATAAACAGTATAAAAATCAATGACAAAAAGTATTAGGACCGTTTCACACACTCTCAAAGTCAACTTCAGAACAGGATAAATTTCTTTTTCTTATTTCTTTTTTTTTGGGGGGGGTGGGGGAGGTGGGTCACACCCAGCAGCGCTCAGGGGCTACTCTTGGCTCTAAGATCAGAAATCGCTCCCGGCAGGCTTGGGGCACCATATGGGATGCCAGGATTTGAACCACTGTCCTTCTGCATGCAAGGCAAACACTCTACTGCTGTGCTGTATCTCCGGCCCCAAGAACAGAATAAATTTCTGAAATCATTTTCAGTGTGAAGTTCAGAATGCTAATCCAACTATCAAGAACTTTGTTAAACACAATAGTTTAAATGTTTTTCACTTACTGTTTTGTGGACAGGACCTATATAGATTAGGCCCCTTTCATCATCCATATCTGACCCAAAGTTCTGGGAAAACCCCAAAATGTTTGTTCTACCTTTATAGCATTTTAGCATTGAGGAAAACAAAACACCTGAAGTACCGTATTTGCCGGCATGCCTATAAGACGACCCCCTAATTTTACAATTAAAACATATGTATAGGCCTATATTCGCTGTATAAGACAGAATGTTCCTATGCTGCAACTGTATGTACCACAGTGAGCCAATCACAACAAGCAAAGGTCCAAAGGGTATACTGTAATAGACATCCTCTCTGACTGGCCCATTTGAGCAGGCTTTGACAGTGTAGCTTCGGGTCCAGAACATTGTCTAATTTGCATGCATCAAAAGCCTGCTTGGATTGGTCGAGTTAGAGAGGCGGTCCGAGCAGCCTTGTAGTGACTGGTGCAGGATCAAGTTGGAAAATTCGTTTTGTGGCAATATCCAGATGATTTTCGTTTAGCAGCATATCGAGACATTTATCGGGATATACTCGGTGTATAACACGACTCCCGATTTTCGGTTGACTTCCCCCACCCCCATTCAAAAGTCTTCTTATACGCCAGCAAATACGGTATAGGTATGTCCCTAAGACAGTTTGGTTTTGTTTTGGGGCCACATGTGACTGTGCTCAGGATTTACTCCCAGCCCTGTGCCCAAGGATCACTCCTGGACTCCTTGGAGAGTTTGAGGACCTATAATAGGTATGGGGATACAAGATAAGTCTGTGGCATGCAAGACCTTTAAGGGCTCTACTATTGCTCTAGCCCTGTCCTTAGATGTTTAGCATAACAAAACAACCTAAGCATATGAAATTTTCTAAGCTTATTGTGTAGGTTACAAATTGTAAATTATATATAAATTATATGCTTAGCTCTTCTTTTTATTTCTCACATTCCCATCTTCTAAGAAATTGATATACTTAATTTGTGCAGTTATAGCCTTACTAATTTCTCTACTCATCCTATTTTCATCTTATAATCACATTTTTACAAATACATATCAAAAATAAGTGCTTGCTTTTTTATAATTTAAGTATTTGTATACTTATATTGCCTTTCCTTGAAAAGTTTTAGCCATTCTTTTCCAAATTCTCAGAAATTAGAGAAAACTCTACATAGAGTAAAACTTCAAGTATAATTGTAATGTATAAATTACAAGATATTATACTGGTTATTTAGCTTTTGTAAACCTGTCTCAACTGTAAAACAAAAATTAGAACTACCCACAGAGAGTCACTGTTGTGAAAATCCAGACAACATCAAACATGTAATAGTACTGGTATAAAAGCCTTTAATGGATGGTAATCATCATTATTTTACATATGTGTTCAGACACACTGAGTTATCCTGTCCTTTGTAGAACCAGATTGCTGAACTAAATACAATTCATAAACACTAATGTATTTTTTATTTTTTTAAATGCAACTCTTTTCTAAATAGACTGGTTTGTCTCTTGGAAAGGGGGTTATCATTTCCTAGTTAAGTATTACATACATAAGTTAAGGTGAATTTGTGAACAAAGCAGATCAAGATTTTGGTAATTAACAATATTAATTTTTAAATTGGCATTGTAATCAAGCATATGTAATAGATATTAAATTGACCAAGTATTTGTTTTAACAAAATACAATTCAATTTACTATTAATTCTATTCTTGGGCTTCTAACTGGTAGCTGAGAGCAATTAAACTATTGCTTGTATCAATCAACATTTGAAATTTTGGAAAGGATATTTCCCATGATAGCAACTGAGTACATTTAATAAGGCTTGCATTAAGCTATTTTCATAATTATACAGCATTTTAAAATAGTACCTTTAAGGTAGATTACTGAATACCAGTGCAATATAAAATTTCCTTATTAAATAACAGTAATTTGCTTGGAGTGCGGATGTTTTGGCCACGCACAGCCAGTGCTGAAGGCTGACTCCAGGCTCTGCATTCAGCGATCACTCCTGGTAAACTGAAGGGACCATATGGAGTGCAAGGCACGTGCCCTATTACCCACTGTGGCCCTCCTGTACATCATTAGGATGATTTTAAAATATGAAGTTTCCCTTGCAGTTTCCCTTTTCAAGAAGTTCCTTAATGACACTATAAACTCTTCTTGATGTTTCTAAAGCTGAAAAGGTTATGTGCTCAATATAACTCTACTAATATGCATATTCTTTAGTATAATGATATAGTAACAATGTGATTTAATCTAATTTTGAGTTCTACTAGTATAGTGATTGTCTAATGTGAAAGAAATCAAGTCTCAATTGGAGCTTTCGTGAATCGTGTTTTATTTCTAAATCATTGATCAAAGAAATAAAGCAAAACTAGCTATTCATAAAGGACAGAGGGCAATATCCAAGAGCAAAATTAATACAATGGTAGAACGTCAACCACGAACCAATTTCTAATTCTGATGCCATCAATTTGCTGTTTTTAATAGAGTGCAAAGGTATTAAGCAATTAGAAAACGGCAATTGTTAAAACAATGATAATTGTTAAACATCAAAGATCTTTCACACAACTATATATAAATTCTGACTTTTCCCCTCTTTTTTCCTCATTTTCTTTTCACATTACAACTGACCTGAAATTCAAGAAACTGTCAAATGTTTAAACTCTGACTACTGGAAATTTACAGTTTTATTTAAAGAAATAATGGTTCTATTTCAGGCTACTGTGGGAGGTGTGTTGTTTGAATATCACTTTACTGGGGTTAGAGCGCTACGGTGGTCTGCTGGTAGGATGGTTTACCTTGCATGTGGTCAATCTGGGTTCATTTCCTAGCACCCCAAGCAGCCAAAAATAATTCCTAAGTGCAAATCCAGGAATGACCCCTGAGCACCACCAGATGTGGCCCAAAAACAAACAAACAAACAACAACAACAACAAAAAATCACTCCTCAAACTCTCTAAAACATTCAACAGTCATTCATTCTTTCCGATTCTATTTAAAAATCCTAGAATTTATTATTTTATTTTATTTTATTTCTAAACAAATAATGTAAAACTGGGCAGAAAACATAAACATGAAAATATATGCTTCAGGGTTGCTTTAAATACTCTGTCCCTGAGGAGAATGACAAAAGGCAGAAGGATACCTCTATTGGGCTGTGTATTCTAGACTAAAAATTTTATAAGAAGGGCGAGACATGGGCCTGGAGAGATAGCACAGTGGCATTTGCCTTGCAAGCAGCCGATCGAGGACCAAAGCTGGTTGGTTCGAATCCCGGTGTCCCATATGGTCCCCCGTGCCTGCCAGGAGTAATTTCTGAGCATGGAGCCAGGAATAACCCCTGAGCATTGCCGGTTGTGGCCCAAAAACCAAAAACCAAAAAAAAAAAAAAAAAAAAAGGGGCGAGACATGACTTTGGTTTTCCTAGGATAACTCTCCTGTTAAGTTTGATCCTATATACAATCGAAAATGTATAATGGAAAGCATATAAATTGGTCTATGACCCAGTTCTTAGCACAGTGCTCCTACAATCCTTGTAAAATGTCCTAATGTTAAGGGCACTGGGCAGGAGCCAGAGACATAGCACAGCAGTAGGGCGTTTGCCTGTAAGCAGCTGACCTAGGACCAATCAATTGTGGTTCGAATCCCGGCATTTCATTTGGTCCCCCTGCCTGCCAGGCGTGATTTCTGAGTGAGCCAGGAGTAACCCCTGAGTGCTGTTGGGTGTGGCCCAAAAAATCCAAATAAAATAAAATAAAATAAAATAAATACACTAAGAACATCTATTCTATTATGTGGTCTTGGTCCTGGTTTCTGACATAGAGCTCCAAATTACTTGGAATATGCTAGGGGACATGGTACCTTTTGTTGTTAGGATTGGGGTGAATTAGCTTCCTAGATAGCTTCAGAACAGGAGCTAGATATGATCAGAAGTTTGAATATTTCTATCTGGTCACTAAGTAATTGACTGGTCATGCTTACATGATACAACTTTCATAAAAAAAAAGAAGTTTCCTGGCTGTTAAATATATGGAGGTGGCAATAAAGTAACAGACAAAACATGGAAGGGTGGTGCCTCCTCCATATACTTCACCCTTTCATTGGACTGTTCATCTGTGACTTTTGTGTATTTGCTTATTTGCCTGCTTGACTATGTTTTATTTCAGGGTATTTCTGAGCACAACTGTGCTCAGAGATTACTCCTGACAATGCACTAAGAAATAAGTCCCAGCAGCCTAAAGGGGACCCAAGGGATGCCAAAGATCAAGTCAGGGTCAGTCAGAGCAAAGCAAGCGCCTACCCACAGTACTATCTTTCTGGCCCCATTATCAATATTTAAGTTGGTAAACATACAGTATTTCCCTGAATAATTCCTTGAGTATTCTGGTATATTACAACCATAGGATGCTATAATAATCCTGATTTAAAGCCAAAAGCATTAGAGATAATAACCTAAATCTTCTCATTATCAATGACAAAGGGTAGTCCTCATCTCTTGGGATCTCAAGCAAATTCCAGGCTATAGTCAGACTGAATCAGTGAACACTATGCTAGTATTGCAGTTAAATTTTTTGAGAACTACTCTTGTGTGTTACTGAGAAAAGTAATACACAAGTCCCAAATAATTCTTAAACTTTATCGCATTCTTGGAGCTGGAGAAATTGTACAGCAGGTAGGGTGTTTGTCTTGCATGTGGCTGACCAAAGTTTGAGTTCCAACATCTCATATAATCCCCCAAGCACCACCAGAAATTATTCGTGAGTACAGAACCAGGAGTTAACATAACCAGGTATGATCAAGTTGGGAAGGGAAGGAGGAGAGTAGGGAGAAGAGAATATCCTTACTGCATTTCAGACGTTTTCTTTCTTTAAGTCATTAAACACAATTTTTTAAATCTCCAGAAATCAAAGAATATATATTTCACCAAGACATTATAAGAACGTTTCATGTAAAATTTGGAGGCATTAAAATATACAGAGCTGAAATATCAAGTCATATCAATAAATATCTTTGAAATCAAATCAATGAAAAAATACAGAAAAAAAAACAAAGATACTATTATTATTTTTATTTGGGGGTCACAAGGGATAAAATAAGATGCCAGGAATAGGATACTGATCGGTCATCTACAAGGCAACTTATACACTGCACTGTATCTCAATGTCATAACTTCTCTTAATGTATAATTTAGGGACAGGACTAGCAAAGAAAGCTCTTTTTCTTTCCATTTTTACCATATGCATTTTAAATAGTTTCTAAGTTTTCAAGGTCACTGTAGCAGTAGATTTCTTTTCGGTTCATAACAAATATCAACTAAACATATCTATACACTTCTTTCTAAAATTTCATCTATTTTTTTTTGGGGGGGGTGCCCAAAACCGGTGACACTCAGGGGTTACTCCTGACTATGAGCTCAGAAATCGCTCCTGACTTGGGAGAACCATATGGGATGCCGAAGGATCTATCCTGGGACAGCAAGGCAAATGCCCTGACGCTGCACAATCACTTCGGCCCCTCTAAAATTTTCTCTTAGGGGCCCGGGAGATAGCATGGAGGTAAGGCCTTTCATGCAAAAGGTCATCGGTTCGAATCCCAGTGCCCCATATGGTCCCCCGTGCCTGCCAGGAGCAATTTCTGAGCATTGAACCAGGAGTAACTCCTGAGCACCGCCGGGTGTGACCCAAAAACCAAAATAAATAAATAAATAAATAAAATAAAAATAAAATAAAATTTTCTCTTAAAGAATTTAACAGGACTTAATATAACTTTTAGTTAAAATATTAAATATGGCTTATCCTCCAAAATTAAATTATATTTTAGATAACAACTAGTTAATGTTTAATTAATCATTTTATTCTACTAAATAATATTTCAAACTAAGTGCAGTATGACTATATTCCTAAAGTAAATTAAAATGTGACTTATCATACTCCCTTTATTCACTGATCATTAGTCTTATGATAAGGAATTCGGGGGTGAGTAAATAGAGTAATATCCTTAGGAAAACTTGAAAAACAGACATCTGTGAACTTTCTGATGTCCTTAATTGAGCATTTGTTATAAAATAAGTATTTCTTCACTCACTTGATTATTATATATATATATTCAGTGTCTACGTGCCTAATATAAGGAAAGAGTAGAGAAAACTCAATGTTTACAAAGTCAATGAAGAAAGATGAAAAATGAGTACCTCGTAGTATTTAAGAAGCATCTTCTTTCAATTGTTACTTTTATAAAACTAAAATCGGTCAGTGAGATAATACAATTGTTCAGACTTTTGCCTAGTATCACAATGATCTCAAGTACCTGAACATTTGGGATATTAAACCATAACACCCCCTGAGCATTTGGGATATTAAACCGTAACACCCCCCCCCCCAAAAAAAACCCACTAATTTTAGTACTATAACAAACTCTTTTGGGTCACTCACTAAAAATCTGTGAAAGCACATGCTACTCACGGGGGTAGGGGGTGGGGGGATAACTGGCTTTAGTGACAACATTAGTTTTGAAAACCTAGATAGTGAGGTTTTGAAAATAACCAGTCTGTTAGATCAAGAATGTCCCCAAAATTACCCATTCCAGAAATCTGTTCAACAGATTATAGTCAACTATGGTTTTAAATCTCTTCTTTCTTCAGACAATAACTAAACATCTATAATTGAACTGTCCTGATTTTATTTATACATACATAACGATTGGCCAAAAAAAAAAAAAAAAAAAGAGGTTAGATAAACAATCTGCCGCTCTAAACTGCCCCATGACTGAAAATGGTAAATTTTCCCCAAATGAGCCACTCATGGTATCATGATATCATGATATGCTGCTCCTCTGGATGTCAATCAAAGCAGCAGCACCTTTCACAAATTTTTTGACTCTTTTGTTTTCTTTTCCATGATCATCTATCATTCCTCCAATATCAATTTCTATATTGAGGCGCTAGGTTTGCAAACAGCAGAATCAACTAACATACAAAAACATTCAGAAAAAAACCTCTAAGACAGTATATTGAGTCACTGACTTTCATTTCAATCTCATCCATTTTCTTCAAAATCATTCTTATTGCAGAGCTATTGTTCTTCGCTTTCAGATATTTCTTAGGTCAATATTCGAACAGAAGGAAAGCCCTTAGAATCCTTAAGCAAGGGGCTGGGTGGTGGCGCTGGAGGAAAGGTGCCTGCCTTGCCTGCGCTAACCTAGGACGGACCGCGGTTGGATCCCCCGGTTCCCCATATGGTCCCCGTGCCTGCCAGGAGCGACTTCTGAGCGAATAGCCAGAAGTAACCCCTGAGCGTCACCGGGTGTGGCCCAAAAACCAAAAACCAAAAACCAAAAAAAAAAAAAAATCCTTAAGCAAACTACACATAAATCATCATCCAAAGTGCTTCATAAAGTGATTCTAGTTATTAATCTACACGGTTTCCCACCCAGCAACTTAATGTGAATCAAAGGACTATTTTCCTACACCACTAACTGAGTCCTGCGGAACTGCAAAGACTTCTAGATAACTTACAGACCTCAAACATTTAACCTTGATTTCTCATCACTTTCCCTAGACAAAAGTGTTCGTGTCCCTAAACTAAGATGCTATGACTTACGTTCCTTTCCTTCTCCCATCAAAAGATCTTTCAGGATCCCATCTTTCAGGATCCAATTGTTTTTGTTAAAAATCTTCCCTTAACACTGCTTTGTCAGAGATACTTTGTTACTGAAGATCACTGGCAATTTGTAGTAAATAAGGCTTGGATGGTGAATGGAGGCCTCTATCTTTAGGCTCTGAATCATGTGGCTCCACAACCCCCATTAACCGTCAGGTCTGGAGGTTCATGAGAGCGGCGGGTAGAAATCTCACTCACATGCAGGCTTCAGGAAGTAACAACTTTATTCATCCTAGCCACCACATGTGTGGCCCACATCACAACCATTTAAGCATTCAGTCATTCCCAGCTAGACCTGCATCTCAACTTCTCTCAGCCATCTTTCCTCTGACCTTCAAACTGGCAAAGATCCAACCAAGCAAAAGCCAAAGACAAAAAGAGATCCTCTCCTCTGGGTCAGAGCCCTTAAGTCATTTTATAGGACTAAAACGTACCATCTAGATAGGTTGAATAACATGCCCAGAATCATACAAATACCAAATGGCAAAATCTGTATTTTCAAATCAAACACCTAGATACAACAATTCGTCCAGGAAGAGACTTCACTTAGATATTATTTCCCACACTAATATGAGCATATCCACTTCACACTCAAAATAGATTCTAAAATTGAGTTATTTTATGCAATACTGTCAATCGTTCAAATCATAAGAGTAATTCCCTACTCAAATTTCCTTTTGACAGTATAAACTCTGAATTTCCTTTCTCAAATAATCAATACATAATAACATCTTTGCATATTATCACATTTATTCCTCAAAAACTTGAAAGGGATTATTAAGTCATATTTTACAAATATCCCTAAAATACTAAGTAATTTGTTTGTACTTTATAAGTATTCATAATAGTTAATCCATAACTCCCCAAATTAAAACTGTTACCTCCTCTAGTCTGTGCACTTTAAATAACGCACACTACAGATTCCTTTCTTTCTCTTTTGCATGCACACAAATACACATACTCACACCCCTCTAAGGAAGTGATAAGCAATTATTTTGTATTAACTAGAATTTCAGAATTTGTCCTGATTTATAACCCAAAAATTCTTGTTTTCTTATTATACAATTTCCCCCATTTCCTTAAAACAAAACAAACAAAAATAAATAAACAGACAACAGTAAGAATCTGTTCTTGAGGAAAGAAGCAAACCCAAACTGAGGAAGACTCTTTAAGACTGTGAATGTCAATGAAATAAAACAAACAAAAAAAGTAAAGAAATTATGCCAGCCTAAAGATTAAATGTATGAATCTAAATTAAGGGCAAAATATTCCACAAGATCATTAGGACAACTGGAAAAATTAGAATAAAATTTATACATAAATTATTTTACTTTATTTTGTTGTTGGGATGCTGAGTCAACAGGCTTCTCCAGGTGGTACTGAGGACCAAAAATGGTTGGGGAGGTAGAAACAATAGTACAGCAGTAAGATAGTTGCCTTGCTTGCAGGTGACCAGGTACAAGCCACAGCACCCTATCTGGTCCCCTAGGCACTGTGAGGCATGGATCCCTGAGTGCAGAGGCAGGAGTAGTCCTGAGTACTGCTAGGTAAGGCCCAAAAAAAAAAAAATAATAGTGTAAAAATGACAATGGTCAGGAGCTAGGTACTGCACTAGCAGGGCAAACCTAGTCCTACACTTGTAAAGACATTCCAGGTCCACAATAATGTTTACAATTTATTCGGCAGACTTAAATAAAACGGAAATAAAAATAAAAGGGACAAGAAAGAGATTGCAGGGGCCCGGGAGATAGCATGGAGGTAAGGCGTTTGCCTTTCATGCAAAAGGTCATCGGTTCGAATCCCGGTGCCCCATATGGTCCCCCGTGCCTGCCAGGAGCAATTTCTGAGCATGGAGCCAGAAGTAACCCCCCCCCCAAAAAAAAAAAAAAAAAAAACAAGAAAGAGATTGCAGTCAACAGGCCTCGGTTTAATCCCTGGCACTCCTATAGTGTCCCCAAACCCACCAGGAGAAACACCTGAGTACCACTGTGTGTATACCTCAGAAAACAAAACAAAACAAAACACAGTACTAATAATGATAATATACAAAATGTTATTAAAAATCTGTGTAAAAGGTATGTAAGATTTCAAATTTATAGTTTTAAAAATACAGTGTAGAGAGGAAGGGGTAGAAATGTAGGTTAGAGTTTGACCAAAATTTCTATAAAAGGTCAGATAGCAAAAATTTAAGCTTTAGAGTCAATACAGTATTTGTCAGGAATATTCAAAGCTGCCATAATAACAAAAAACTCAGTCATACACAATAATATAAGTAAGTGGACTTGT
The DNA here is from genome assembly GCA_004027635.1 of Crocidura indochinensis. Taxonomy (NCBI): domain Eukaryota; kingdom Metazoa; phylum Chordata; class Mammalia; order Eulipotyphla; family Soricidae; genus Crocidura; species Crocidura indochinensis. The sequence continues at coordinate 1,272 of PVKC010035752.1, read as the reverse complement.
TATATTCCAGTAAAACTTCACTTACAAAAACAGAAATAAGTGTGCTGCCTCAATATAAATGAAAAGGACTGGGAATTGTGTGACTATCTACTGAAAACTAAGCAAGCAATGGGAACATAAGAATTCATTATATAGTTCTTTTATGCATTTTACATTTTTTTCATAATAAAAGTCTAAAAATAACATCCGTCACTGAAAAATCCTCCCAAGTGTCAATCTATCCTCCATTCCAAGGTCTACCTCCTACAGGAGAAAAAAAAAATCCCATGACTTTACATAACTTTGTCAGGTGGGGGAGGGGGGCAATCAAGGGTCCCCACCACAAAGCACTTTCCCAGACATCCATTCTCAAGGAGTTGAAGAGCCTCTCCCAGCAATACTTGGCCAACCTGACAGGACAGTTCAAAGGATTCTGGAGATCCTAGGGCTACCCTCATAGATGCTATGGTACCATGAAGTGCTGAGATCAAACTCAGGATCTTGGACATGCCCCTGATCCCTGAACTACTTCCCTGGCCCCCATAATTTTCTTCTTTCAATAACTATTATTCTTTCCAAAGTGCTCACCACCACCACCAGACTAGGTTTGTGTAAACTGCAGGCCCATCATTTAGCATTCTTTTTAAATTCTAATTTCCTTGAAGGAGAAAGATTTTATCTGGTGGTTAACAATTTCCATCATTGGCTTTGAACTGAAGACTCTGGCTCATGGAAAACAAAATCTCACATCCTAAGCTTGGGTTTTGTATGGTATAGAGAAGGCATAACTCTGATAAAACTGCATTCCCATTTCACAACTTGTTAGATTGTATAGCAGCTTTCTTAGCCAAAAAATAATTAAAATCCATGTTAAATTAACTCATTGTCAAATGGTAATCCAGCACTGCAATTAATGATGTGAGTCAGAATTGTACGAATATGGGAAAACTAAAAATAAAATTAACAGAAGCTTTAATAAAATTATTATTTATCTGTTTAATGTTGATTAAATTTTGGGCCAAAATTTTGCTCCTGAGCATAACTGTTCGAAATCATGTACTAATATTGTATTTACTAAGTAAAATGCATCTGAGGTACTGTACAATATACACAATTATTTCACCATCTAAATTAAGGCATGTAAGAACATATGTATAAACTGCTCTAAATATAAATGTAGTAAACTATGCTAGCCTGTCAAAACACTCAGAAAACTATATAAAAAAAAAAAATCACTCGAGGGCTGAAGCAATAGTACAGCAGGTAGAGCTTGATCCTCAGCATCCCACATGG
>PVKC010035751.1:0-13391 GCA_004027635.1 Crocidura indochinensis | reverse complement strand
TTAAAAAATATAATATTTAAAGACAGATTTAAAAATAAACCATCTTGGAGCCAGAGTGCTAACACCATAGTAGTAGGGGGTTTGCCTGCAAGCAGCTGAACCAGGACAGACAAAGGTTTGATTCCCAGCATTTTGATTTTTGAACCCAGAGCCAGGAGTAACTTTTGAGAGCTTCCAGGAATAGCCCCCCAAAACAAAATAAAACAACAACAACAACAACAACAAAAACCATCTTATAGGATTCAGAGGCAAAATGAAATTTGTCTTCACATGGGAGGCCCTGGAATCAATCCTTGGCTCAGTAAAAAGAAGTCAAATGTAGATATCTAATAAATATATCAATAATATATTTATATTATTTATAATATATTAGCTTAATAAAATTAATTGGTACAATTATGTAATATAATAAATATAATATATTAATATAATTAACCATATGTTATTTATAATATAAATATATAAATATTTAATATTTAACAAATTAAGAATTGATTTATTCTCTGGGTGCTTGATTCATGAGTCCGTTTTGCTACTAGTTTTCACCAAAGTACCCCTTCTTGTCCTGAGAGCATTCATGACTGCACATTACATGATGATTTAAAATTTGCTCTTAAGTCCCTTAAATTGTCATAAACCAAACTCTCTGATGCTGCCAAGAGTTTGGAGGGTCCCAGCCCACTCTGGTACACACAAACCTGGAAAACTCTTCTTGTACAGATTGTAGGCCTCCTCTGGACAGCCTCGGACTCAGGAAGCTGCTTTCCCCTGGGCTAGGCACCAGGGAACAGCTTCTCTTCTACTATGGGCAGAGTTGTACTTTGGGGGCTTTGCTCCTGCTTGCCAGGTGGAAGCCATATCTCAGCTCCTCCAGGAGGCATCCTCTCTCTCTGATCTCTACGGAGGGGGGGGACGGGAAACCCTACCCCGTGGACCTTGACATTTCCCTACTTTTTTTAGTCAAGCTATCTAGACTGCAAATTCAGTCTATCATGGGGTGAGAAGATTTAGGAAGCAGAGTCAAGAATCCCAGTTGAAGCGATTCTCATCCCCAAGACAAGAGATGGGGCCCAGAAAGCTGCTTTTGGGTACGTTTCCATGTTTTTTGGTGTGTGTGTGGGGGGGGGGGGTCACAGCTGGAAATACTCAGAGCTTATACCTGGCTCTGAGCTCAGGAATCTCTCCTGGGGGATTTTAGAGACCACATGGGGTGCCAGGTTGGCCCTGTGCAAAGCAAACACCCTATTGGCTGCGATATTTGTCATCAGTATATTGCTGCCATCATTGAAGGTCTTTGACCTCTGAGAGGCACTGCAGCCTCTGACATTATGGACCTGGGTCAGAGTTCAGACCACAGAAACATCTGATGGGCTGCATTCATAGCTTGGAAGCCTGAGAAAGTCTTCCTGGAACTGGAGCAGATAGAAGTAATAAGGGATAAGAAGCAATAAGGGACATTCAGCACAGGTAGGGGTTCATTTTTTTGCTTGTTTGGGAAACTCCTGGCAGTTTCTGGGGACTATTTGAGATGCCGGAGGTCGAACCCGGTTCTGTCCTGTGTCAGTAGCGTGCAAGGCAAAAGTCCTACTGCTGTGCTATCACTCCAGCCTCTGGTGGAGGTTCTTGTTGGATTACTATCCCTAGAAATTATGATAGTGAAGAGGTCTGAACTAGACACCTTTGTAGCCTTCTCCCTGCTGCTATGGGAACAAAGGTACCAGAGACCAGAAACTTATATGGGACAAAGAACAAAATGTGACTCCTTCTGAGGAGGATTTTCTTAAAATCTCTAGTCTTTGGGATTTGCCGGATATAAGTGGGCCCACTGTGTCTTCTTGCTTTTTTATTTTTGAAGGGGTAGAGCATTGCTGAGGATCACTTCAGGTTTGTTGCTTGGGAGTACTCTCAGCAGTGCTTGGAATCAAACCCATCAAAGTATATACACTAATCTAAGGAGCATTCTCTCCAACCCCATTAGTGGTTTTTTGTTTGTTCGTTTTGGGGACACACTAGGTGGTGTTTAATGGTGACAACTGTGCTCAGGATCACTCCTGGTGAGGATTAGGGGACCATATTCACTGGTAGATTAAAGCAGGATTGGCTACATGCAAAACAGGTGCCTTCTCCGCTTAATATCATTCTGGCCCAAGAATGACCTTTTTTTTTTTTTTAGAAGATATGCTAGTCCAGTACTTTAGGTCATGGTCCACGAAATGTGGCATAGATGCATAGAGGTTATCATTGTACAGAATTTCTGCATCTCCTTTCTTTCTTCTTGCCTTTCTCCTAGGTTTCCCAGCTCCACAAATGGTAGAATCATTTTCCTAGGATAGAAAGTTTGTGGCTCCTCCTTCAAGCTCTCCTCCCTTATGTTACCCATCATCTTAAACTCCGGGGGTGCAGCAGTAAACATGCAATAGATTCATAACCTTGGGGAGCTTAAATGTAGCTCTGAATCCTAGTCAGCTCTTTTGGCCAGTTTCCCAGATAGACACTTTCCAACGGGGGGGGGGGGAGGGGGAACTTTCAGTATGATAATAACATGAATAGTCCAGAGTCTTGTTTGAAACCGAAAGCTAAATTCAATCTCCAACCTGAACCTTTTACCTTCCCCCTAAATTCTAACATTTAACATTCCCTTCTGTTCCCCTCACCAGAATGTCAGAGGGATATAGAAACCTCAATGATTGATTTCTTTGCCCTAATGGTGATCTTTCCCTGCTCACCTACAACATATCGAAACCTCATCCTTTCCATGGCTCATGTCCCCAAACTTTGGAATTATTCACTATTGCTCGGTGACATCTTTCATTTGGTCCTTCTAATGTACTAATGGCCCAGCTTCTATCATAGAGCAAACTGATTTTCAATACAACCTCTGTTCCACTTTCATTCAAACTACGAATGTGTGATACTATAGTGTCCAACACTGTTTTTCTTGCCATCCTCCTCCTCTCTCTTTTTTCTTTATTTTTTTAATATATCTCTCTTCTAACAGTCTCTCAATTCCCTGCACTCTACTTTTCTCAACATTCAGAATGATCCTTTAGAAATATTCTAGGAGGTGCCAAGGAGGTGGCTCAGCTGGAAATCCTATGCCTTATGTGTCTGAGACCTGGGTTTCATTCCTGGCACAACAAAAAAGGAAAAGGAAAAAAAAAACAACCATGTTGTGACCTATGCTCCCATAAGCTTCCTCTGAGTTCAAGTCATTGCATTCATTCCCTAGCTTACTGGAATTCAAAGATAGCCTTGATAGTTTTTGGATATGCCAAGAGTATCTTTGCTCAAGGTTATTAAACTTGTAACTTCTCTGCCTGGTCTTTTCTTCTATTTATAATTTCATGGCCCTTTTCATATCAACCTCTTAGAAAGGCTTCTCTGTCTTTTCTCCAAAAGTAGTTCTGGTTACACTCTATCTTTTTTGGTTCACTGTATAACACTTTTCAACCAATAATATTTAAAAATTAATATTAATATGTAACTAATATTTGGAGTTTTGGAAGTTGGTTTTTATCTTAAATGTTGGGACATACTTGATGTGGTATCCAGGGCTTACTTCAGGTTTTCTCAGGAATCACTCCTGGCAGGCTCAGGGGACTACATAGGGGGCCTGGATTCAAATTTGGTTCTGTTACATTCAGGGTAAGTGCCCTGCTGGCTATACTATTGCTCTGGCCCCAATACTGAAAGTTTTGATTTGTTTTCTATGTATCTCCTCTACCTAGATATTATTTGATTTTAATAATGTGAACAGTTTTGGCCCCAAATTGGCAATTTACAAATATTTGCAGAATAGATGAAAGAATAAATTCAAGGGGTCCTAGATGGTTATGCAGCAGATATTTACAGAACACTGTTAGAGTTTTTTATTTGCCATCAGAACTGCCTTTAGGGAAGACAGGAAAGAGAAATTGCCTGAACTTGAGACCGAGGTAGACAGAAAGTGATCACATCCTGCTTTACCAGAGGGGGTAGAAGTGTTCCTTGTTTAATATCAATTTAAGATCCCCCCCAAACCACTCTTGATTCGGAGCCAAGTTGTGCTCGGAGGCGGGAGGGAAGCAGTGAGGGATGGAACCTGGCAGGTTGTGGGGGCGGAAAGGCCCTGAGCATTGCTGTGATGCTGTAGCCAAAAGGGAAGAAAGAACAAGGAGCTGCCAGTGTCATGGAAACAGCAGGAAGACAAGTTTCAAGAACGGCTAAGTGCTGCTGTGACTGTGGAAATGGTTTTGGTCCCCGGGACTCAGCCGAGGCTGAATAAGTGCCAAGGTGTGGAGATGATGAGACTAGATGGCTCAACTCTGTGCAGGAGGACTTTTGGGGTATTGATGTAAATGCAAACAAGACTAAATTAGAGCAAGACCACAGTCATGAGTTGTTTTAAGTCTTTCTACAAGGACTTGGCTGCCTGGCAAAACAGTATGTCAGGATGTTACGAGGCCGAACATAGTTGGACCTTGTGGAGAGTTTGAGTGAGTTTGTGGTAAGGAACAGGCACCAAGCATTGGTGCCTCTGAAGCATGCTGTGTTGTACTTGAAGCTGAGACTGTGACGATGCCCTCTGTCCAAGGAAGGAAGGAGCCTTCTGTCTAAGTTAGCATTAGCATTGGACTACTTCTGGATTTTTCATGGTAAGGGCGAGTCGGCAGTTTTGGTGTAGGCCACATGATAGGTCTTCAAAAGCTTATTTCCATAGACCCCGCCCAATCTACCTGGCCATACCAGGTAGCCTATCAGGGAAGGACAAGGGAGCAGTAGGAAGGCACCCCTAGACAATAGCCAATCATTTTAAAGATCATCAGAAAGCCAGGACCTCCCTATATTCCTTCCCTATATAATCTTCCTCATGACCTTGGGCAGGATTTATTTTCTTTGGGAAATGACCCTGACTGGCCAGTTTGGGGTCTTTTTGGTTGACAGATTAAAGTAGTAAACTTGAAAATAAGCAACAACAATAGATCCATGTGGGGGCTGTGGCTGGACACTTGAAGATTTAGAGCACAAAGTCCTGAAGTGTCTGCACATCAGGCAGTGACACTGACATGTGTGGAGCTGAGCTTTCGAATCAAATGATCTGATTAGGAATAACAGTCCAGGAAGCAAATTGTTCAAAGAACTAGACCAGGAAATCACCTCATGGACGCAAAAGTGTAATACGCTGGTCATGGGAGATTTAAATTGAGATCAAACTCTCCATGATCCTGCCCAATAGTCAGAGATTGAGTTCATTAAGTAGTCTTGGGAATTAAATAAACTGAATCTACCCAAGAGGGTTAAAGGAATGGAACTATGAAAATCTTGGTTGGACATAATTTTCCCCCAAACCATCTAGAGACAGTTTTTAACTTATCTGCTCTACCAGGATGACCTACAGCCATATAGTATGCAGTGTTGAAGCAAGTGCATGCATTGTTCATGGTTTTGAAAAAAAAAAACAAGCAGCATCTTGAATGGTTTTGAAGTGTTTGTGGTTCTAGACAAGAAGTGTTGGACTTAAAAGTGAGTTGAACGATTTTCTGGGAGGTCTGGTTAGTAACTGATGTGTTTGTAGTGCTGAATAAATGACTACTTTATTTTGTGAGTCAAAGTAGGGTGAAGGAGTCATGCACCAAAAAAAAAAAAGCTGGGGATGGGGATGCAAATACCTAAAGAGCATTTAACTAAAACATTTCTGCCTACCAGGATGGAGATCAACATAAAGTTGATAGCTGAAGCACAGAATTCTTTTGTAGAATCTTCTTTAATACCCTGAAAATGGGTTCACATGAATGAGGAAGGAGAATCTTGACCTTAGGAAGAAAATAAATGTTTCCTCATATGACTTGCTAGTGTTTTGAACCCAGAAACTATGAGTGTTTGAGTCAATGCTAAAGACTTTGAATTTGAGTCCGAAGAGATAGCACAGTGGCAGGGCTTTGCTTTGCATGAGGCCGACCTAGGCATCCCATATGGTCCGCCAGACTGCTAGGGACTATTTCTGAGTGCAGAACCAGGGGTAAGTCCTGAGCACCACTGGGTATGGCTCAAAAAACAATCAATCAATAAAGTTTAAAATGAAAAAAATTAAGACTTTAAATTATAATTATTCAAAACAAACAGAAGAAAGAAACATAAAAACAAGAGAAGCAAGTAGTATGGTTTTGTTAAAGTAATACAGGGATTGACACAGCAAACTTGAGTTTTGGTCTTCTGAGTTTTCTGATCCTCATCGTATAATAAACTGAAATGACATCTGCTGGCTGACCTTACACTGTTCCTGGGATGGTTGAATAGTTTATGTAAGTACATTTTATAAGCTTAACGCAATACAAAAGCACTATATTGACATATCTTTCCCATTACACGTGTGATTTAATGACCAATAGCTACGTAGTCTATTCCATTCATCACTGGCTCTCAGCATACAAACTAAATAAACATGAGCTCATTTACAATTAAACACAATATAAAAAAACTCATCAGGCTTTTCAATTTAGTTCTGCATCCTCCATCTTGAGTATTTTGAATATGACTCAACAACCCAAAGTAAAAAAAAAATTTATGTCATTCAGTTTACAATAGACACAAGAAGCTGAAAGCAGTTCATGGTGTGGATATTTGTACTTAAAGAGGATCTAATTAGCTACATTATTCTTTTACTTTTATTAATAATAACATTTTAATATTCACATTCCCCTACCCTTAAAATAATTTCTATATTTGATCTCTGGCAATATAGTCACCTGGGCACTTCCAGGAATGAACTTTCAGCACAGACTTAAGAGAATTGCTAGGTGTGTTCCCAAAACTAAGGGAAAATACAAAATTACTAAATTTCCCAATAAGATGATAGTGGTATTTTGACTATTTTAATGAAAAGTTAGAAGACAAGAATCTATGGTTTTACTATCTCTTTAAAATAAATTAGCTTTTATTATCAACGCCAAAATGTTTGTGCAGCTGAAAGACAGTATATCCATATTAATGTTATTTATTCAGACTGAAAATAATGCTTATACTGTTATTTTAGAATCATTCCAAAATAATAAACGCTTCAAATTCCATATACTGCAAATCATATAGATTGGCTTAAGTTGTATGCTCAGAAAACTAACCTATTCATGTATTAACTTTATTTTTATTTATCTAAAATCAATCCCTTTTGAAATACATGATAAAATTATTCAATTTTTGTCTGGTCAAGTCTTGAGATAAGTAGAATAAATGAAATTGTTTAGAAATGAGAAAAAAAACCCTATTCCAATGAACAATATTCCATCAGATTACATTACTCACAGAACTTCATAATTCTTGAGACTTGAAGGACAAGCATTCTCAGTTTCAAATATGTTTTAAAACTGTGATTTTTATGTTCAGATAAACCAATTATGTAAGCCAATTACTTGTGATAAAGTGCAAGCTTGATTAAATAAAATATTGAAATCATCATAGAGTCAATACTTTACCATTCGGAAAGTTCTGCTGGAGAGCAGAATTTATGCAGTTAAATTACCTTTACCATAAGTGGTAAAGGAATTTCAGGACGCCCAGGCTACATCTACATGGCCTAAGAGCACAGGGGATAAACATGGTAAACACATGTTTTTATGCCTGTCATGTTCTCAACACATTTGAGTAATGTCTCTCTCTTAAAGCTGTTACTCAGACACTACACTAAGTAGCAAATGTGCTTCTGATCCAGGCAAACTTTTAGACCTCTGCTTCCTTTGACATCTCAACAGGATTCAGCACAGTTGATGGCTGTATTTTTCTTCATATCCTCTCTTTGTTCCCTCTGAGAATGCAGTGTAGTCTTTTCCTTATCTGGCCATTAAATATTGGAGCTTTGGGAGGATTCTGTCCTATTCCTTCTCTACCTCCTCGCTTGTGGAAATCTAATCTTCTCCCAGGGTTTTAATTTCCACTCAAGCCTCTCTCCTGTGCTATACCTGACCACCTGCCTGTTCTTTTTGGTTATCTCCTCCATCTAAATTGGTTTTTTTTCCCCTGCTCTCTATTTTCTTAAATGGCACCATCAAGAACCCAGTGGCTCACATCATAAACCCATAGGCTCTCTCTCCCACACTCTCTCCCCATGTGCTCCAAACACCAAGCCACTGCCAAGTCTTATCTGGCCACTGTGCTTGCTTCTTAACTGGCCTCTCTGTGGAGTCTGTTTTGCCTACATCCATAGCAACCAGAATAATCTTTTTAAAATGTCAATCTCATCATGTCACTCCTCCAGTACTTCCCGAACCCTTTCGGCATGTCTAAGCTCATCACCTGGCACGAGAGACCTAATCTGGGCCCTGCTTCTTACCTCCTCCACACCACTCTTTTCTTCATTCCAGTATCACACTGGCCATCTTTCAGGGACTCAAATTCACCAAGTTCCTTTCTGCTTTGGAAAACACACTATATTTTTCCCCTCAACATACTTAGTCTGGCCCTGGCTGAGTTGTTGGAGGTTATACAGTGAGTAGGAAGCATGAATGCTTCCTCAATATGTCAAATATTCAAAAGATTTTAAATTGCTCAAGGCCATCAGTGCATGTAGCACTACGAGGTGCTGTAAAAATGGTCTAGTGGAGAAGAGTGTTGGAAGTTAGAAGATCATCACAGATCTTATGCTAATATTTTGTGCAAAAAGTGGTGTGTGTAGTTTTTGGTTGTTTTATTTTTTTGTTTTGGGCCACACCCAGTGATACTCAGGAGTTACTCTTGGCTCTGTACTCAAAAACCATTCCTGGAATGCAGGAGTTTGAACCCAAGTCATCAATATGCAAAGCAAGCACCTTACCCTCTCCACTCTATCTCTGGCCACAGCTTGTTTTGTGACACACCTGGCAGTGCCTGGGGACAAAGCCAGGCTCTGTGCTTGAGGGTCACTCTTGGCAGTTCTGGTAAGACTATATGGTGACAGGAGTGGAACTCTAGTTTCTAGTATGCAAAGTGTGTGTTTGGCCCCAAAAGTGATGATATGTGCCTTAAATATTACTGTGAAAGATTTGTAATTCACTTTTCCCACAATAAAAAAAAAAGATTAAAAAAGTCTACTACAGTGATATAGGGACAGTGGTGGAGGGTCTTGGACAGTTTGGTGGTGGTGGGTACAGTAACTTTATACCTCAATACCATAATGTTAACACTATTATAATCATGTTACCTAAACTACAACTTCCTCCCTCCCTCCTTCCCTTCCTTTCCTTCTTCCCTCCTTCCTTCCTTCCTTCCTTCCTTCCTTCCTTCCTCCCACTCTACCTCCTCCCTCCCTCCTTCCCTTCCTTTCCTTCTTCCCTCCTTCCTTCCTTCCTTCCTCCCGCTCTACCTCCTCCCTTCCTTCCTTCAAAATATTTGTGTTTTCCCCCAAGGGATGAGAAAAACAATACCATCATAACCAGAAGGAAATAATTTGAAAAAGATAAAAGGCAATAAAGATGAGTGCTCTGAGATATTGTGGAAGAGATTGACAAAGGCTTTCTTTGCTGCTGAAAGTTGTGTGGAGTCTTTCTGGATATGCATGCTATCTAATTCTCTGGTGAGAGACACAAGGTACGCTGGGTTCTGAGACACCAAATCAGTTTAAATGGGTGCCCAGGTGCAAGTTCCTCAGAACATCAAAGTACTCTCTCTCTCACTCAGACCACCTCTGTGGAGGTCCAGTTTACCAGGTCATTGTTTAGCTGCTAATATTTTTCTTACACCTTAATTATTTCAGAGCCAATTATACCTCTCTGGAATAATAATCCCCCTTTTTTGTTAACTTTATAAAGTTAAATATGCAAATTCTGCCATGTAGAAATGAATTTTTGACAAGGTTCTAAGGTTCGGGTACTGTGACTTCTGAAGTTGCTAGCTATTATAAAAAGAGCCGGGGGTTGCTACAAAGGAATAACAGTGCTGCGGTTGGTTTTTGATACCCAGGTAGTGGGCTTTGGTTCACAAATCACATTTGATTTGATCTTCAGGTTCTATTTCTCAAGGTCACTTCCTCAGAGAGACCTTCCTTGGTGTCACCTTTCTACATCAGGTACCTGAAGATCATCCCTCCACTGGGGCTGGGGAGGTGGCGCTAGAGGTAAGGTGTGTGCCTTGCAAGTGCTAGCCAAGGAAAGACCGCAGTTTGATCCCCCGGCGTCCCATATGGTCCCCCAAGCCAGGAACAATTTCTGAGTGCTTAGCCAAGAGTAACCCCTGAGCATCAAATGGGTGTGGCCTGAAAAAACAACAACAACAAGAAAGATCATCCCTCCATATAGAATCCCCTTCTTTCTTGATACTAGTACTTTTGATACTAGTACTTTCTAATAACAGATATTTATATAGAATTTCCTATCTGTCTCCCCTATTAGAGTGGAGGTGTGAGACACAGTTCAAAGGGCTGAGTACTTGCTTTATCTGCAGGAGAACTGGTTTCATCCCTAGCACTGCAGGGTCTCTGAGCACTACCAAGAGTGATCCTTTACCCAACACAGCAGTTATAATTGTTTTCCTCTGAGGACAGAACCGACATGAACCAACATAAATCTACAGTTCTGGACCCCACTGCCTGGCACCATGGTAACTCCATCTTTCATTACTAACTGAGTGGATGTTGCATTTGAAGATCTACGGAATGTATACTTCTATAGAAGAATGCATACTTCTCACAGGTCTTCTATCAATGCAGCAAAATATTTGCTACTGGTTAAGATATCAATATATAGAAACTATAGAAACAATATGGTAGGGTATTGTAGGAAGGAAGGAAGACAATACAGTAGGGGTAGGGTGTTTGTCTTGGACAGGATCAACATGATTTTGATCCCTAACACCCCATATGATTCCTTGAGTCTTCCAGGAGTGATCCCTGAGTGCAGAGTCAGGAGTAAGCTCTGAGCACAACTGGGTGTAGCAAACAAAAATAAAACCATAAAGGCAAACAAACTAAAAACAACCCGATATGTAATGTAGAAGCACCGTGTACTTGAGTAAGTCTGAATTCTGTGGCATTACAAATTTCTTCGCAGGTAATTTTCCCTGGATTCTTTTCTCAGTTTTCTCATCTATAAGCAGACACAATAATTGTATTGAGGTATTTGTGAAAATAAAACAAATGCTTAGAACAAGCCTTGTCTATCATCTTAAAACAATGACTAGAACATAAGAAATGTTTGTTAATTTTGCTATTCATGTTATATTATTCCCTAAGAGAACAAGATGAATGAAGGTGTTGACCCTGTGGGCAGTGACAGAGTTGTAAGAGTCTCCTAATCCTTGGAGGCTTTTATATATCTGCACTTTTATATATCCATGTTCCTAATCCCCTTTCTTCCACCTACTTTCCACTGAGCTGGGTTCGAAATAGTAGGAGCCAGAGACACAAAGACTAACTCGGTGAGCTGAATCTCTTGTCCCTCTCCTAGTTACTGCCAGAAACTAAGTCGAGAATCCATGTCATGGCTTCTTAGCACCCTGACCCTTGTGTGCTTGCAAGTTGGACAGCTAGCACCAAGCAATACTTCACACCACCATGGCCTGGGACCCTCCACTGAGCCAGCCAGCACATGAAGGAAATTCATCATTAAATTTGTTTAAATATGAACCACAAAAAGATACTGGTCTTATCAATGATTGTGTCTGTTTGGTTGTGTAGTTTCAGAGATTTTGCTGGCATCAGAGCCTTTATTCTTTATAAGATCTTAGCCACAAACCCATTGCTACAGAGAAACTTTGAAACTGGCATAGCAAGGACTTTGGGAGATCTCGTATCTAAGTCAACATCTTCATCTCCTCTGTCCAGAAGATAAAGAATAAAAACATTGGGGGGGTATTATTTATTTTTAATAGAGTGTTAGTATTTGTATGCCAAATGCATAAAGTGCACTGATCTTGAATTAGTTTGATGGTTTTTTAATAGGACTCCCAAACAGTGCTTAAGTTCCTGGAGTACCACTCCCAGTGAGACCTGACCAACAGGGCCAGAATTCCAGGTGCCCTGGACCATCATAAGCAGTGCTTAGAGGCTGCCAGGGCTATACCTGGTGATAATAGAAAACATGTGTTTTTCTGGGGACAGAACATGGGTTAGGAAAGTATAAGCAAAGTATGCGCCTCTGCTGCTGTGGGAGACATCCCAGCCCTTAGATACTTTTTAAGCAAAACATTTAAGAACTTCCTGTGATGACTACTGATGCCAAGACATGGATTTCCTTTCCCTAAGGTCCTACCTGGACACAACTGCTGTCCTGATTTCTATGATAGAGTCAGACTGTGTGTGTCTCTGGTCCTGAGAGACATCACCAGCTGGGATGGTGAACACTCCTGTCTGTTCATCTGACTGAAACCTACCTACTTTATTTTTCAAAGTATCCCCAGATTCTTTTTCTTGGCAGTTTTCTATGGTCAGTTTTGTGAGCATCATCTCAAAATAACAACACAATTCACTCCATTTTCCTTCTGCTATTGTATAGGTGCTCCTGGTTCATGCTCAGATACCAAGCCTCAGCATCTCCTCAGAAGACAAGCAAAGCCTTCCTTAGTGACCCCCTTGCTGACTACTTTGGACTCAGCTGGAACCCCAAGACTTCATCAGGGGAATGTCATGCAAGGTAGAGCTCCTGCTTCTTAGGCCCACAGCCTACATGTGATCACACATGATCCTCTAAAATGGAAATACCATATACTCTGAGGACACCAGATAAAAGAAGCATGGGAACAGCAGGTAAAGGTGGGCCCAGGCTCCTTATCCAGCCACCACTTGAAGACTCCTGTTTGTGAGTCAGGATTCAGGCGGTCATCTCACAGGTGAGGAAAGCCAAGGAAGGGGGAGAGTCACCTCACACACATCAACAAAGAATGAGCAGTGGGGACACATTGCTGTCCTGCTCACAGCTGTAGCTGGGCTCTTGGCCACTGTTTTCGAGGCTTGTGGTCACTGTGATCTCTTCTCTGCTCAGCATCTCAAACATACTTCTTTGGAACTTCAGAGGGAAAGAGGAGAGCAAGGAATAAGGAATGACTGTGGCATCTAATAAACGTGAGTGCCATCCTCTCTGAAGACTGGGAGCACTGAATTACTCAATGTGTATACTACCAGATTAGGAAGAGGACATGCTTTCTGGGAAGGAGCAAGTGGGAGAAGGGGCAGTGTCATATCCCTAGGACCTAGGGCCCTACCCTGAGCTTCTTTATCCAAGACAGTGATTAAGCAGCTCATGACTACGAGGTCTGGATCGAGGAAGATAAACATCAAGGAGACAGAGTTTCTCCTCAGCAATTGCCACTCGTGGCTGGGGTGTAGTGTGGGGATAAGCACTCTACTGACAGGGAAATGGATTGCCAATGGCCCACAGAGGCCGGAGCTGGGAAACAGAAAGTGAAGGGCCTGTGGGAAAATCAGCTGGATTCGGACCATGGGGATTAGGATG
>PVKC010035749.1:0-13184 GCA_004027635.1 Crocidura indochinensis | reverse complement strand
TAATTTCTCTAACTGTTCTTCAGCTTAACTCTCAATTTATAGATCTATCAACCCTCTTTGTATTCCTAGGTGGCTCTGTCACTTCAGTGTCCTCCAACCACCAAAAGCCAGCTGGGCTATAACTGGATCTTCGATTACCTGGGGACAGAAATTTCTTTACTCACAATTCTTTTACTCAAAGCAGCGCAAGAGCTCTGCTCCTGACAGAAACCAGATAAATAACTGCTAAGAAACACCTGCTAGATTAGAATTTTATTGTGCCTATTGATACCCTGTCATATTAAAAAAAATTACCTATACTTTGTCTTCCTAAATTCCATCCAAATTGCATGACAATGAGATAAAAAAAATTGAACGCTGTCCAGCACAGAGTGAACCCCGATTATAAAGTCCTTGAAAGTCAATTTTCAAAATTTTTCAAATTTCAAAATCAAAGTTTCTTCCACACGGGTCATAAAGGTGAAAACAGGTAAGGAAGAACTATGAATTCTGTCAAAAAGTAAATTCAACAATTTTTAGCAGTTGTGACAGTTCCCCCCTAAAATCATCACCCCCCCTCTTAAAATAAATAAAAAGACTTTTCCCTTCCCTATAAGCCCTTTTCACACCAGAGGGAAAAAAAACCAATTTCTTCGTTTATTTGGTTTGAAAATCCTCTGCACATTCCCACCAACGACTTCTTTTTCTCTCTCTTTTTTTTTAGAGACAGCCCTCTCTCTTTCTCTCCCTCTTCTCTCTCTCTCTCTCTCTCTCTCTCTCTCTCTCTCTCTCTCTCTAATGAAGAGAGAGGTTCAGAGGTTTTTTTCCCATGAATAGATGGCAGGCACCTGGGAGTTATGAATTTTAAAGTGATCATTTTCTTTCAGTCTTGCAGGACAATGGGCATCTCCTTTTGACTCACTTTCACAGCTTTGAGAGCCTCTCGGATCAGCCACATTCCAATGGGACTGGAGTCAGATCAGAGCCTTGCTGGGGACGCATCGAGGTCTTGCACAGAAAGACACAGAGCAGATGGCCAGCACCGCTCTCTCCTCCCCCCTTTCAGCGAGCCAAGGCGGTCAATGTGGGAAAGCAGTTCGGGCCCCGCATTGCCTATTGATCCCTGAATAGAACCACCGCATGCCACCAGCCTCTAGGTATGAACCTCTGTTAACAGATGGTGAGATCATTATGAGCAATTAATTCCTTTAATGTATCAGTGGGAACATGTGGGAAAGAATGATGCAAGCACTGAGTGAATAGTGAACTAACTTCTCACTCCTGGGGAAGCGAACCGGGGGTACCTTCTTAGAGGAGGGGGTGCCCCAGGGAGGGTAGAGGGGGAGTCGCTTCCCAGGGTAAGGGCTGGGGGGACCAGCTCAGGAACTGCTAGTGTGGCTTTCATGAACGCATCGGAATTCTGATTGCCCTGGCTTTGTGGTTCATGCCAGACTTGTCTCTGGTTATTTTGATACACAAGGGTCATCTCCAAATTGAGAGGTAGACAAGCACCCTAAAGGTGTCTGTTAAGTTCCAAAAGGAATGATATCACAGAAATCCAGCCTTCATCTACAGAAATCGGGGTTCACTTTGGGTCAACACTACTTTCTCAAGTTGTGACTTTCCTGAATTGAAAATAAAGACTTCTTTTAGCTAAGAGAAAACTGTGTTTGTTTTCATTTTATTTATAAGTGCATTCCAGGGTCAGAAAACTGAATTAGGGATTCTATTTATCGCAAAATAGTAATTTTTAAAAGATTTTTAAGAAAAATAAGAATTCGCATAGCTCATTGGTTTTAAGCCAAGGGCACGTACAGGAAATTATTCTCGATGTATACAACAGAAAAAATTTCATCTCAACATGAAAATTATAATCAGTGGCAACTGGGAAAAATTGGCATCCTCTTTTTCTGATATTCCTATTACTGCTTTTATTCATGATCAGTGAGATAAAGGTATGCTTACAGGTTTTCCTACTTTCCAAAAATAATATTTCCTAGGCAGGGTGTTTTTCTGTCACAGGAGAAAGAAAAAAAATTTAGCACACAGTGGTACAAACCCTGGGTTACTTCTTAGATTTTAAGAAGATGTAAAATACAAGAACAGGAAATCCTGGCAACTATTCACTTAATTCATATTTAAATGACACTTTTTGCTCTTAATGAAGACACTCAAGTACTGTCTCTGTTCATGGAATTTACATAACTGTACAATAGCTTGCCTAAATGAACAGCAAATGGCAGTTAACCTTGAAGTGTATTATCTTAATTGGATAAATCTGGCTTTAATTCAATAAATTAAAAACATAGAAATAATATCGCAAAAGACTTAAAAACAGATCTGTCATTCCCCATAAGTAAAGCCTGATATTGTTTATGGTTGTGTTGGAGGACTCGGACATTTTCCAGTATGATTTTAGAGCTCTAAAAGCATTCCAGTACATGTTTGCTCATTTTCCATTATGGTTCCCAAAGCAAGTCAGTGTCACTTTCTGGGAATCATTGATAAGAATATCTGAACACCGAATCAAAACACATAAGCATGCTTATTTGATATGGTTCTTGATTTGGGCTTCCAACTCTTCTACACAATCCTCAGGAAACGCAGTCTTCCTTTTTTCTCCAATTCAGTATCTCTAGTTCTGTATTACTTTGAGTCCTATGATCGAAGGGAAAGACTAAATAAGAGGAAAACAGGTATCTTACCGAGGAAAAATAAAAAGACATTCCCAAGGCTTTTTCAGTGAAATCTGATGTAGCTGGACTGCAAATCCCTTCAGGATAAATCAGGACAGTGATAAAATATAGCGAATTTTTCCCCTCCACAAGTTTGTTACATTAATCAACATGATCATGTTTCTGTGATTTTAGAGTTAAGAAGAGGAAATCATGTAATGTTTTTATTTGCATGAAATAAGTTAATGAGTCAACACCTGTGTCTTATATCAGTTGACTGGAGGAAAAAGGCAAGAGAACACAGGTGTTCTCAGTGCATTGTGGTAGATTTTAGACTTTTTCAAATTTAATTTCAAAACTCTAAAGCTTAAAAAAATTATTGATCAGAATCCGGCAGAGTATATTGCTAAGGAAATAAATAACCTAACATACAGGCATGCATAAAAATCATTGTGAAGAAATTCCTGATTCCTTGGCTTTCAGGAAAGGGAGGGAAAAAAAACTCGTAATTCATTCTTTCCTGGTTCTCACACTGTTCACTATTGTACCATCTGCAACATACAATGTACATGCTCAGCTATACCCCGTATGGCTGGAAAAGAAGCATTCACACTGTGAATTACCATTTCTCCCAGCATCCAACCCTAGTCAAAGACAGCACAATAATAAACTAGAAGCTCCTTTGTCTGTTAAACATTGTTCTTCATTACTACATGAAAAGCAAATTGTCTTTGTATAGAGGGAGAGTGGCACACACAGCCATGGGAGAAGGGGGGAGGGTGGCCGAGCTCACTGACCACCTCAATGACAGAGGCCACTTAACCATCTTTCCCACTGGCCCACCCAACTCTGCCTCCCAAATCATTTCATCAGTTGCACATTGAAGAACAAGCAATTATTCTGTTGACTGGGATACTGGATTAGTGGTTCCCAGGTTGCTTTCACACGGAAGATACATCCATAGAATTCTTTTTCTTCATCTTCTTCTTTATTTTTGTCATCATTCCAGTGTGCTTTTTCGTAATGTTTGAGAAGAAGAGAAGCTTATCAGAGATGCTCATTTTTTCCCTGCAGCTAAATATATTCATCAAGTTACTGTAGGTTGCTTGGATTTTTAAGGGGCAAATGAAATCAAATCAAATCAATCATTTCACATTATAGATATCATTATGTAACTATATCTATGTGAAATTATATGATCATATTTTACATATGAATATAATACATTTTATGTGACCATATGGAGAGAATGCAAATATGTAGTGACAATACAATAATAGAATAATAGTTACCATGAAAGTTAAGAAAATACATATTGAAACAGAATGGCCACTTAAGGATAGGGTCCTTGGGGGCTGGGCGGTGGCGCTGGAGGTAAGGTGCCTGCGCTAACCTAGGACGGACCGCGGTTCGATCCCCCAGTTCCCCATATGGTCCCCCGTGCCTGCCAGGAGAGACTTCTGAGCAAATAGCCAGGAGTAACCCCGGAGCGTCACCGGGTGTGGCCCAAAACCAAAAAAAAGACAAAAAAAAAAAAAAGGATAGGGTTCTTGAACAGAAGGAAGTGTTTAGAAAAAAATCAATGATTTTCTAGGAGTTTATTTATTTACTTGCATTTCTTTTTGGGAGAGATCACACTTAACAGTGCTTAGGAGTTATCCAGGCAGTGCTGAAGGTACCCTGTGATCACAAGCCTTTCACATCTGCTCCAGCCCTTATTTTAGCCCCTTACCTGCCTGGGTCATTTTTCTTTGGGAAAATAATAAATTCCAACACATCTTACAACACAATAAACTTTTTGAGGAAAACTTAATGAAATTAAAATATCATATTATCATCCCATGCAGAAGCTAACGACCAAATCCAAATGTCAAGCAAATGATTGCAAATGTCAAGGAAAATGACTTCTTAGTGGACATCTGCTATGACCCTCGGGGGATCATTTCTATGATCTCTGGCTTTCCAGAGAAGTCTACTAGACAATCTCTGGAGGGAGCAATCAAAAAAGCATTTCAATTCTACTAAAGAGACTGGATGGATAGAGACTCATTTGTGTATCTACTGTTAACATAGCTCTATGTAGGTTGAGGGAATACTTTACATGCAAGAGATCCAGGTTTGATCTTCAGCAACATATGTTCCCCCGAAACATGAAGCCAGGAGTAGCTTCTGAGTATTTATGAGTACAGCTCTAAAACCCACTAACATAAAAAATTTTAAAGGATTGGGATCTCATCAGAATCTTGTAAAAAAAAATCATTGGAGGAAGATAGTCCAAAAATAAACTCTGTACATGAAACAGCTGTTTCTATTCTATTAGGTTTTTGCAGCATTGTTTTGCTTGTGATTACTGGGTGTGGGTGGTTTTTGCTTACATGAGGGAATAAAACCTGCTCATCACTAGGATATCAAGAGATTTCAAGCCTATCATTTATAAAATGACTATGATAGTTCTCTCTGTATAGTAGATTCTCAATAAATACCAGTTGTCTTTTAAGATATAGATGAACCTTTTTGGCTTTATTCTCTGAGAAAAATACTTAAATACTGAGTAATATGTTTGCATATTTCTTTTCTTAAGTGGTGCACAGCTTTTGTTTATTTTTAAGGTGCAATGCTTGACATGGCAGCTTGACAAATTGTAAATGTTTGTGAAGATGAGGAATGTGACAGAGCCTTCTCAGCATTGCAATTGTATTGTTCTAGAACATTCCCAAATCTCTACATTCATATGTTTAACTTGAAATATATGTTCCTACAGCTTGCAATGACAGTCTATCTAGCAAGAAACCCACCTATCCATTTTGACCAGTTACCACTTGATTAGGCTAGTTTTGACTTACGTAGATTCATCCTGTATAAACAAGACACTGACATCACCAGGAGACAGAAAGGAATAAATTCAGTCCATGCCCATGAGAAAGTGGTAAAAATACATGACTCACATTAGAAACATCTGTCTTCAATCCCAAATTAAGGACTTCCCAGGCTAAGGGGCAATTTTCAAATCACACAATCTACCCTCCAACTCAAACTATGTTCTCATTGTCTTAATTCAACTAAAATGTAAACAAATAATGAATGGCTTATCCTGTTCAGAATACTGCTTTTTCTTGAATGTTTGCATGCTGGTTTCCACGTTGTGACAAGAAATATTTTTTCTTTTTAATTTTCAGCTTGAATGGCCTCTTCCTAATTCAGATAAACAACATTTGTTTCTAAACTCATCAAACAAAGCACGTGTTAATACTCCCTATGGTTCGCTTTTTCTCACAGGGAAAAGATGTTGAGTTCTCCGACAGTAGCTCCCCAAATTAGATCCACGTATGTCCTTTTTCTCTTATCCTCTCTCCCAATATGGTGATTGGGTTACCTTTTGACAACAACTGTTTTCAACTGAGAGTATTGCTGTGTCCGTAAGCATTTAGCAAAATTTGGAGACTATGTTGGCTGGCACAAGTGGTTTGAGGAGATAATGCTGGCATCCGGAGTGTAGAGTTCAGTGATACTGAACATCCCTGCAAAGAATTATCTGGTCCCAAATGTCCATAGTACCAATGTTTAAAAATCCTTCCAAGAAAAAAAGAAAATAATAGAAAAAATGTATTGTACTATACCTAACTGCTACCCTTTCTTTGGCTACTAAATTTTCAATAATCTCTTAATCTCAAAAATATCAATAATGATGTCAATAATCTCTTCTGTACCCATTTCCTATTGTACTCTTACACCTTAATCCACCTTAATCATTTACAGTTTTTATTTTTTGATTTCATCTTCTTGTTTTTATTCAAAAACATCACAGGTGTTGTTTTGTTTTGTTTCAGGGATCAAATTTGGAATTGTCAAATCTAACAATCCAATGAACACTTAGCTATTTTCGAATTCACATTTGCATTGTTGACAATTTTCTGCATCTTTCAACCCTTGTCCCATGGACACCTTTCTCTTTCATCATTATCATTGGCAACATATCAATCATTCTAACAGTATCTCTTGCCTCACATCTTCTCTTCTCCATTTAAGTATTCTCCCATCAGAGATGGTTCTCTGCCTGTCCTAGTCTATCTTGTACCATCTACCTGATCTTTCCATCCTTTAAACCTTCATTTGTTTTTGTGTATCATATATTACTTCCCCCCAAACCGAAACTTTATGGTGGATCAGAGAAGATTCTGCTTTGTTCTCCTCTATCAGATTAGAATAATTACTCATGCATATTTGCAGAATGAAAGATTTAATAAAAGAATAAATGCATAATAAAGTCTATTGCAATATTGTAATGATATCTCTGAACAATGGCAGCTATGACCAATGGATTTATCTATTCATTGGATAAAATGGATAGTTTTTACTTGCTAATATTGTACATAGTTCAATACTGGCCACTATATCTTTAATATTATGTTTTCCTACATGACATTTTGCTGGTATTCCTATTTTAATGACCATTTCTCTCTCTCTCTCTCTCTCTCTCTCTCTCTCTCTCTCTCTCTCTCTCTCTTTCTCTCTCTCTCTCCTCTGACTGCTTGGTTGTTACCAAGTTTCTTTCATCAGTGATGTGCCAACCAACCCCCCATTCTATGCCCTCCTTGGCCCATGTTCCAGTATTCTGACTCAGTGACTCTAATAGAGTTCTATGTGTCACACCCCGCAGCTGTAGAGCCAGCTGTAACAGTTCTTTCTGGCACAATAGACACCCTACGTCGATGGTTCTCAAGTTGATGGACTCAACTGAACAGATTTTTTCCAGCTTAAAAATACTGAATACTTAAAATACTAATGGGCCTTACCCTCAGTGATGATTCTAAGGTAAGTATCATGTTTGGGGTTTGGCTCTCAAGTATTATTGATCATTGATAATAACCATGATATTAGGAATCTTAGAAAGGGCATAGGACTTGCGATAGCTCTCCAGGTGATTCAAATAAGAACTAATGTTTGAGAATTTCTGTTCTTAGTCAATGCAGTTGCTGGTGAAAATTTCAACAAAGTGCATTTGCCAATATCTGTGTGGCTGCCATAAAAAGACAGAGGCATGTGACAAATATGATGGTGAAGTCATTCTTAGGAGACTTTCCTTTAGTGCCTGTTATTGTCCAAAGTACACAAAGAAATTCAAGGTGAACAGAGTTTCTGTTCAAGAGCTTATGTTTGGGACATTCTCACCCATGTCTTTGTCTTGGGTTTAAGTGATCCTGAGATTTCCTATGATAAATTCCCTGTTCATATTTTCTTGAGAAAATGAGCTATTAGCTACCAGTCATTTTCAAACTGTGACCTACAATTAAGATGCATTAAGACAAAAATGTCATCCCAAATTTTATCCTAAAGTACAAATATTCCTCATGTCACCTGAATTACACATAAACAACAAAAGCCAACATTTCAGAAGCAGCCCTATAACTGAGAGATGTCTCCAGCATATTTTCTTTTTAATTTAGGAATATTTCTTTTACAAAAAGGTTGTTTTTTTTGTCATTGTTCTTCTTCCTCTGGTTCACTTTTCTTCTATTCAGACTCTTTCCCTCTTGAAAAAGAAGAAAAGGTCCTCAATGGAGGGCAACTGTTAAAAGCAATCACATATAATGTGAGTCATCAAGGGTGATTTGAAAGAAAAGTAATTTCTGACTGGAAAAAGCAGCCATGACAAAGAGCTGGGTGTGGACATGTGTGTGCAAGTACATGACTCTGCCCCATGTCAATGCTGTGTGTATTAAGCCTGGACTCTGGGCTGCGTTAGCTTTTCAAATAGATATGAACCAAAGATGGATGAAATCAATAGAGATGAACTCTATTATAGTTCTGAAACAATTTCATATATCATTTTTAAGGGAGTTTGGGGAACACTTGGTGATATACAGGGTCTATTCCTGATTCTCTGCTCAAGGATCACTCTTGGTGATGATACAGGTGCTGGGGATCAAATCGGGTTAACTGGACGCAAGGTAAATGCCTTAACCCTTGACATTACATAGATTACTATTTCAATTGTTTTTTTTAAGTAGCTATCATAAAGAAAAATGAGCCTAAGAACCCAGGAAACTACAAAGCATCAAGTAAATGCTATATATTAATTTTTAACAGGAAATAACATTTGAGTTTTTTTTATTTTTGATCAAAGATGATTCCTGGCAAGTTGCTGAGGAATCTTCTGGAAGATCAAATCCAGGCCTCTCATATGCAAAGCATCTTCCCCCCAGCCTTTGAGCTAGGTCCCTGTGCCAAGAAATAAAAGTATCATTTTTATTATCAATGGTAAATCAATCCAAGAGAGACACCTAGAAGAAAACAGGTTACCTTTCTCCAGATTTTGAATGATCTCCCAGCCCCTTGAGTTCGCAGTTTAAATCACTGTTTCCTTTGTAATTATTCTACACAGTAATATTATTTCCCAATGAGATATGAATTACATTCTACTTTTAACATTCCTTATTTTATTCATATCATATAACGAATTTCACTGACAATATGACGATCAGTCCTCAACCACGGATGGTTTTACAACAAAAAAGTAGTCCAGCATATTTTTACTAAGGGGAATTATGGAGGAAGATCATTAATACAAAAAGAAAGCATACCTGTAGAGAATGAAAATATGATACAAATTCTCAGGCAAGAGTCAAAATCATGCAGGGTATGGCAGGGAATGTGCAATTTGTGGAACCCAAAGCTTTGATTATTTGAGTAGACAGACTTTGTACCCCCACTGCTTAAGATTTGTATAGGAATTGTATAGGAATTGCTTGGTTGGCAAAATTGTCAGGGGACTAAATGACTTAATCAACCTTTCCATTCTTATCTGCAGTCAATCTAAACTTATTATTATCAAACCACTCAAGGGATGACCCTGGATTGGACAGAACATTCCACTGGGATAAACATGAGTAGTCTCCCCTCCTGGGAGGCGGTTAACCACAGACATTTGCAATGTTCCTTTTTCACCTTCAGCCTTATAGGTAGCTCTTAAAAGCTATTTCAAATATTATCTCATTATCCCTTCACTTTTGAACTTGGGGTTGATTACCCTTCATTTAGAAAAGGACACTGAAAAGGACTGAGAAGTAACCAGATTTCCCTAATGTGATAGACAAAGGACTCTGTGTGGGGCTACAGATTGAATTCAAACCTTCAGGTCATAATTTAGTCTCTGTTTGGCATTTACTTGGAATTAAAAAAAAAAAAAAAAGAACAACTAGGACCCTCTCCTCCTTTGAAAAGCGGTGCGATAGCATTGATAAACAGAAGGCCTTTTGTGCACGCTTAAAATTCTATTTCTTAAAGGCAGTTGTTTTTTGAAAAATAAACGAATTCACGTAGTCAAATATAGCTGTGGTTGATTCTTATTTATTTTTCTAGTTAGAAATCAGTGCTGTTTAGCAAGAGCCCAAATGGATGAGTTCATTCCAAGAGACAAACTAAGGTAACCCTGATTGTTTTGTTGACTTTGCTAAAGGCAATGGCCCAGAGCATTAGTAATTAAAACCCATTTAAAATTAATTTAATTTCAGGTGCTCTGCAACCCCATAAAGTCAGACACATGCCAAGTTAACGGCCACAGATGCACTTTTAAAGGGAAGGATAAAGAAGAGTGTACAAGAAAAGGAGAGAGTGAAAGTAAACAAGAGCTTGGGTCCCAGAGGCATTTGCCTTGCAAACTGCTGATCTAGGATGGACCTTGGTTTGATCCCCCCAGAGTCCCATATAGTCCCCCCAACCAGGAGCCATTTCTGAGCGCATAGCCAGGAGTAACCCCTGAGGGTCACAGGGGTGTGACCCAAAAGAGAAAAAAAGAAAGAAAGAAAAGAAAAGAAGAGCTCAAGTGTAGCCCAAGTAACTTGTCTGTTTGATTGGTTGGGCTTGTGGTTTTCTATCATACCCATGGTGCTCATGGCTTACTTCTGACTCTGTGCTCAGAGATCACTCCTGGCAGTGTTCAGGGGACCATTGGCGGTGCCATGGATTGACACATGCAAGGCTATTATCTTAATCCCTGTATTATCTCTCAGTCCTAGAACCTGTCTTTGGAGTCCACTGTTTCAGAGACAATGACCTCACTTAGTCATGTCAAGTTGTTGAAGTGTCATTCTGTCTATCCCCAGAATTAAGTCAAATTGATGGAGACTTTTAGAAATGTTTTTCTGGGCCAATGTTACATGTGTCCATATTTCTCAGAAGAGATCAGAGCTGTTAGTAAGTACAACACTAACTGGAGAAATTAAGCTACTGCTTTTTTACAGTGAAATCCTCACCAATTTTTACCTGGATGGCTACTTCTGGGTTTACCTCCAAGTTTAAGTCTCGGACTTTTAGATCATGAAATAATGATGTTTGAGGAAATCAGAAATAAATCTAAAGAAGTGTTCAACTTTTCTTGGTAGGGAAAAGTGTGAGAATGCTTTATCCAAATATGGGAAAGGGTGTCCTTTATAGCAAAGTACAAGAGTATGAAAGAAGTAGAGTTGAAGTAAGAAGGAACAAAAAACATGAAGATGAAATCAGAGTCTTCTTTTTATACCTATCCATTTGGTAGAATATACACTTCCAATCATGTGACCTTCTGAAAACAAAATTGCCAGAAAAGAACTTATACTCTTTATACAGCCCATTTCATGAAAGAGACTTTTTGTTTATTTCTTTAGAGATATACCTTCAGTTCTGGGGGGATTTTTTTGGCACCATGCTGAAGTCCAATGGTTTATTGCTGTGGCTAGGGATCAATCCATGCTTCTAGCATGCAGAACATATGCTCAGTTCATTAAATTATCTCTCTGCCTCTGAAAAAGAGTTTAGAAAGGACTAAATCCTATCCTCGTATTCAATAAATACAGCCTCATAACTAAACAGTGATCTTCATGGTCTCATGTGTAGTTGATAATAGAGATTGCCACGTGTACACAGATAGATTATTCAACCTTTCTAAGATTTATTTTTCTTGTCTATAAAATGGGTTATTTCCTTCCTTCTAGACTTTTTTTTATAAAGTTTATTGTACTTAGAAGAATGCCTCATATATAATAAGATTGGATTATCTTCTTACTTCTCTTTCTCCTTTTCTTGTATTTGGTCCAGGCCCATCAGCATATACAGGGATGACTCCTAGCACATTGCTTAGAGGTTACTCTAGGTAGTGCTTGGGGGTGACCATCTATTTTTGGGAAATAACCTGGGCTTTCCAAATGCAACAAGTAGGCGTTGGAGAGATAGCACAGCAGTAGGGATATGCCTTGCACGCGGCCGACCCAGGACAGACCTAGGTTGGTTCCTGTCATTCTATATGTCCACCATAGCCTGCCTGGAACATTTCTGAGGGCAGAGCCAGGAGTAATTTCTGAATGCCTTTGCCACCTGATGAGGCTTCCCTACCAAAAAAAAATTTTTTTTTCAACAGGTATTCCCTACTCTTTTGAGTATTTCCCCAGTCTGAATCCTGTTTCTTTTAAATGGTCTTCAATAGTCTTCATTAAGTCTGTATTATCATTTATTTTGACCCAGAAAGGTGAAATTTTTTTAGCTTCAAAAACTAGAAGGGCAAACTACATTCCTGAAGAGGGGAACATATAAGTGAAGGATATACTCCTAGTCCCAACCTAGTGACCAGAGTACAGATCCTACAAACTTTTTCTTGAATCACAGAGACAACACAAAATTATCTTTAAAAGTTCCCTTTTTTAATAAAAAAAAGTTCCTTTGGTTTAGTTCTAATTTTTCATAAAAATCATTCCATTTTCTATAGCACAAATTCTCCAATACTGAACAAAACATGAAAATAATATACCTTGGGGCCAGAGAGATAGCATGGAGGTAGTGCATTTGCCTTGCATGCAGAAGATCAGTAGTTTGAACCCCAGCATCCCATATGATTCCCTGAGCCTGTCAGGAGCAATTTCTGAGCATAGGGCCAGAAGTAACCCCTGAGCACTGCCGGATATGACTCAAAAACCAAAAGAAAAAAAAAAGAAAAAGAAAATAGTACACCTTGAATCATGAAGAATTTTGTTTGTTGGAAGGACCACACCTAGCAGTGCTCAGAAATTACTTCTGAGTACATAATCTCTATACTCAAGAAACACTCCTGGTGGACTCTCGGGACCATGTGAAGTGCCATGGAATTCTGCAGTATGCAAGGTATTTGTTTTGGGGCCTATACTCTCTTTCCAGCTCCTAGAGAAGGATTTGGTAGTTATTAAATTAAATGCTCAGTGAGAGCTCAGTAATTTTATTGGGGTAAGGGGATATGCCATATCTAGTGCTGTTTAGGGGCTATTCTGTGCTCAGAAGTGACCCTTGGCAGTGGATCCAATTAGGATCATCAAAAGCAAGACAAGTACTTTCACCCCTGCACTATCTCCTCAGCCAGTTCATTCTTTTATAACTCGAACAAATATCCAAGAGGAAATTCCCAGGCCCCAAAATATATGTGACTAACCTAAGAAAAAGAAAAAAATCTTGTGGTCCAGATTGCTTTTTCTACCAACTGCTCCTTCCTCTCCAAAGCAATAGAGCCTCATTTGTGTATCTCTTGAATCA
>PVKC010035748.1:0-13391 GCA_004027635.1 Crocidura indochinensis | reverse complement strand
AGCCCCCCTATTATTTGGATAAATATTAATTTATGTGCCTCCTTGCTTCCATTAGATAAATAAAAAGAACATAAAAGAATCAAGGCTACAAAGCCAATTAAATGATTTACAATAATAATGATTTACAATGTAAATCATCAAAAATTGTATTGAGGAAGGTCTATCTTCCCATTAATATTCACATTTAAGTTTCTATTTTAGTGAATATAATACTAAAAAGTGTGTGAAGAAAAATAGTTAATTATTAATATTAAACTGTGGAAATCAAATAAAACAGTGTTTAGTAATTACCTCTTTTAGAAAATTTTACATTTTTCAGCTACATGAAATTATTTACTTGATATTATTAGGTGAAAATATTCTTAAAATATAGCAAATGAAGAAATATTAGAAGCATTTTATCAACATCTGAGATAGAAGCAAACACACAAAAGAGATTTCATTGTGAAGATCTGTAACATCATAATATTGTCTGCAGAAATACAGATCATCCACAAATTTCTCATGATATTAAACTGATCTAATATATTGAGGGCAAAATGCTAATTGCACATGGTGAAACAGAAGCGTAAACACTCTAATCAAATGTATGTACATCAGTTTGGGAATTAAATTTTAAGAAGCTTTAAAGATTGGCACATCAGGTTTCTAATGGACTGAATCCCATAACCACATGCACAACTAAAACACATTTTGTGATTTGTATTTTAGCACTAAAATAGGATTAAACGTATTGCTAAAGTCCCTTGAATTCTCTAATAGTGTATATCAAACAGAAATATGTTTTGAATACCTTTGTTGAGGTTAAGAAATTTGAGTGGAAATATAACACTATACCATTCTCAAGACGAAAGCTTAACTATCAATACATTTTTGAGCATCTCTCCATTGAGAGAAAATTGCATTTTTCAAGAGAAGGGATCTCATCAGACCCTGAATTATGAGAAGAATAAAACAGATTTGGCTCCGTGTGAAAAAAATAACAATATACTGGTCTTTGACACCAGTCTTCTGGATGTGAGTTGACTCCCAGGGAGAGAATGGAAATATGCTTGGCAGTTCTCATGGAGAGAACCAAAACATACCCAGTAGTATTATCACCATCTGGGTTATCTTTCGTGCCTAGAACAGCATGTTTTAGTTAGTATAGCATCTTCATCTTTGTTCTCCCTGATCTTTATTATGATAACAACCTGTTTTTTTTTATTTAGTCTTTGGTTATGTTATTACTCTGTAACATATATAATGTCATTCATGACAAACACTTTGTGTAGTTAAATCATTTTGATCAATCTATTGATATTTGTTCTATTTGCTCAACTTCTTAGGACTGCTAGACTAATTAATTCATTTTGCTCAACTACCCTTGATTATTCTTTCCCAAAATACACAACTTTAAACCCATGTTTCTAACGCTAATTTATTTCTAACACCAACTTATTACTATGTTCTCATTCTCAAATTTCTGGGCTTTGGTACTAATAGAAAAAACATTAATGGAAGTAAGAGCTAAGACTTTATTTGAATTTCCAAGAGAAAGACAAGGTTAGGCAGAGCAAATAGTTTAGGATTGGTGCATTCGAATAATTCAGGATGGAATGTGTTAGTAGTTCTCTCTAGTTGTGATGATATAGGAAATGGGAAATTATGAGCTTGCCTAAAAGAGAAGCTTTTAGAAATTGCATGCTTGAAATTGATTGATTTTTAGGAAAAAAGCATGCTTGTAAGGGATTTGCTATCTTCAGGATTTCTGCTAGCTTGAGAAGAACCATTCTCTTTCTGGCATATTCACAATGCCAGAAAAATTGTATGATACAAACTATATATACACACATATGTATAATATGCAGGGAGAGAACACAAATAATTTGTCTAAACATAATTCTGAATTTTTGTCTTCTACTTCTGATACACTGATATTCAAGTAGATTTGTAGGACCACTGTCTAAAACAGTTAATAGAGTAAAAAATAAGAATACATTTTTATTGCTAAATTGGTTACATATGTTAATTCCAAATATAATATACTGTTGAAAATTACATCTGCAATATAGATTGGAGTTGAGAAACAGGAATAAGAATAAGTCATCTTCAAAGATATAGTAGCAGTAAAAAGAAGTCAAAGGTCAATAACACTTCAAATAAATTTTATTTTAAGCTTATTAGACACTTTTAACAACTGCTGAATTGTATTCTTATATAGTAGATGTAGCAATATATAATACGCTTAAATATGACTCAACAGTGTGCCAATAAAACTATGTAAACAGGTGACTAGACTACTGGTCATATTTTGATGACACTTTCTAAGTTATCAACTTGGTATGAAGAAAGGAAATAAATTCCAAATTAGAATGTATTAATGAGTACATGGCTATCTTGACTTGTGAACTAGTACAGGAAGCAAAAAGATTTGAATTTTATACATTGGAAGTTATGTGGAGCTATGGAATAAGTATATGAATCTTTGAAACTTAAACCAATGCACATCTAAAATATCTCTAAGAAATCTAAAGCAAAAATAAAGTTTAATTTGAGAATTGAAGCAAGATGATTGACACAAAATGGAACACACAAAGTAGTCAGCGTGACCAAATGGTGTATATGTATGGTCCTAAAACAAGCGCTTCCTTTCACAAAAGATAATATAGCTATTACAATTGAACCTGTTAGAGGCAGAGATATGTGCAACCCTGTCTTTGCTTCTTATTCTTAAAAGACGCTCAGGGGTCACTCCTGGCTGTACTCTCAGAAATAGCTCCTGACTTGGGGACCAAATGGGATGCTGGGTGATCAAACCGAGATCCTTCCTAGGTCAGCGTATGCAAGAAACGCCCTACATCTTGTGCCACCGCTCCAGCCCCTCCCTTTATTCTTTTTAATTTGATATTTATAACCTCTAGACAGACTCCTTCCATTTTTTGTTTGTTTTTTGCTTTTTTCTTTTTCTTCTTTTTTTTTTTTTCAACACAGCCACATAACTTGAATCATCTTGTTCTGCCTCATAAATTAAGGGGGTAAAATGGGTGGTACTAGAACCAAACCATATGAGCATTGAGTAGAAATAAAAAAGGATCAGACTTAAACACCAACCCCATAGTCAATGACAACAGAATCAATACTCAACAAGCTATACCCAGAGGGGACTAGCAGTTGGGGGCAAAAGAGGGGGATGCTGGGAACAAGGGATGCTGGGAGGGAGGACAACGCTGGTAGTGGGAATACCCCTGATTCAATGTCACCATGTACCTTAAATATTACTGTGAAAGATTTGTAATTCACGTTGGTCACAATAAAAATTATTTAAAAAAATAAAAAGACTAGAAAGGTATTTAGTGGTAAATACTTGACTCCTCTTTTTGGCATTTGGATCATCCAAGCAGTGCTAAGAACTTACTTCTTGGCTCTTTGCTCAGTGGCCACTCCTTCGGGGGCTTGAGGAATCAAAGGGAGCTCCAGGTATTGAACTTTGTTCAGCTGCATACAAGCTGCATACCATTTCACCGTATTACTTTTCCTATTGCTATATGTGTCATAAAATTTATTTTCTTAAATATTTGAGGTAAGATACAAACTAAATAATAAGCAACCAGAAAATGGACATGCAAGTAGTGAACTATAGTAAAAGGCTCATTGTCTTGCAATTATCCCCTGTGTACATATCTCCACATCTAAAAGAATATTGCACAGTAGAAATATCTGAATTCCTACTGTGGGACATACTTTTAATGTCTGTGGGGATATGTAAGTCCTTGCAAAAGCATTGACAGAAATGTCAAAGAATTAATTATACCAGTAATATTTAACAACTGATAAGAAACAGGAATTTGATATTTAAATACTCAGAACTTCTTCAAACCATATCCAGGGGGATTACATTGCAATGCCCAGATTAGTATCTTCTTGCTAACCACTATTCACTTTTGGTCTTATTCAATATTCTCAAAATTCTGTTTCCTTATAAGTATTTTCTGACACTTTTTTCCAAATAAGTTTGAAACTAAAATGTTCTTTTATTTCGGATGAAAGAAACACTTTTATTTCTGCAAATAACAATTTCTGTTTTCTCATTTCCTGCTCAACTTTAATTTCTACATAGTACTGCCAATTTGTTTTTCTTTTTTATTTATATTTATTTAAGCACTTTGAGCACAGACATGTCTGTAGTTGGGCATCTTATATAAAGATGCATCAATGCATCACCATTCCCACCACCATCCCCCCCCACATCCCCCTCGCCTGCCCCCATGCCTGTATTCAAGACAGGCTTTCTACTTCTCTCACTTATTGACATTGTAACCATAGTTTTCAGTGTAGTTATTTCTCTAACTGCACTCACTACTCTTTTTGGTGAGGCTTCAAATTGTGAGCTTGTCCTTCTGACCTTCATCTCTATTGTTTCTGGGCATTATTACAATAATGTCTTTTATTTTTCCTAAAACCCATAGATGAGTGAGACTATTCTGTGTCTATCCCTCTTCCTCTGACTTATTTCACTTAGCATAATTGATTCCATGTACATCCATGTATAAGAAAATTTCATGACTTCATCTCTCCTGATGGCTGTATAATATTCCATTGGATACATATACCACAGTTTCTTTAGCCATTCATCTATTGAAGAGCATCTTGTTTTTCTCCAGTGTCTGGCTATAGTCAATACTGCTGCAATAAATATAGGTGTGAGGAAAGCATTTTTATTGTGGTTTTTTTTTGTTGTTGTTGTTCCTGGGGTATATCCTTAGGATGAAACTAAAATTTTCTTTCGAAGTTTTATTCTTAGTGAATCATACTAAGATAATGGTCTGTTTAGATATGAAGTTTAAGTTAGGACTTGCATTTTGAAGAAATAATTATGCTTGGGGAAACAGAATTCTAGAGTATGACAGGATACTAGAATTCTTTAAATTTGAAATTCTTAAAAAATATATAAAATTCAATGTTTAATTTTGTTCATTTTTGCACAAAATAAACCACTATCCACAGTAGTTAACTATTACTTCTAAAATAAAGATAAAATATCTTAAATTCAAATAGTTGCTTTAGCTTACCACTCTCTTTTTTATTTTTAAGGCCTCTAAAAATAAAACTTTGACTTATCTCAAGAAGACATAATTATTCTCCAAAATACAGTAAAGTAATAACAAACATTTCCATAATTTTATGAATTACACAATGTAATTAATTATATAGAGATTAATGGAATATAAAATGTGTCTATTTATGTGAAAAATTATATTTATTTAACACTCTAAGATGTATTTACTAGTAAACCAAAATTTTGCACAAGGCCAACCCCAATTTGCTTTTCAGTGCCACACTGTAGTCTTTTAATCTGTTAGGAGTGATCCCTAAATACAAAATACTGCTACGGTCTTCTCAATCCAAATTGACCCCCCTCTATTTATATATGCATGCATGCACACACATGTATACATATATGTGAATATATAGAGTAATAAAACATGTATATAATAATACATAAGTATATATGCAGAACGAAAATTTGTCAGATTTTAAATTGATTACCTCTAGGGTTTAGCGATAATACATTGGAAAGTTCAAAATTAGCATCATATTATCTCTCCAAGAATGGACAAGTATAGTCCAAAAGATCTCAGAACAAATCCTGGTAGGCTCCAGTACTGTAGAACAAACAGCATGGCATCCCTAGACCCTACACATTGAACATTCTGGTCTAGTTGGCCATATATCACCTGGAGTAGCCCCTAGGTGCTTGAACTTTGCTTGGAAGCCCATGACTCCTCTAAAAGATGCTTTGTGCAAGGATAACATTTTAAATACTATTGTATCTTTCTTTCTGTCCCATTTAGATGCTTTAAAGGTGTGCATTACTTATTTACTCTGATATGTTCACTTCATTTTTTAGCTTATTTTATTAATAGTATAAATGTTTTTCTCTAAAAAAATGGATCTTATTTGAATTTTACTGTACACATATTTTCTTCACATATTCTTTGTATCATTTTAGTTTCTTGTTCTTTGATGAATAGAACTACCTAGAGAGTAATGTGGTCCTGTGACACCTTTTCTCTTCCATCAGAGTTGCCTATGTCATTACCCTCTTTGTGAGCTTCATCTCTCAATGGATCAATAAACTCCCTGAGACGTAGTCAGCAGAAGACTTTTAAATCTCTTTTCAGCTGGATGAGTCCCTTGGGTATTCAATTCTGAGCCAAAAATAGATACTACTTCTATTCTTTCTGATTGCTTCCTGGGTAAGACATCAAACAGAAATACACAAGATTGCCATGATCTAATGATTCTATTTTATACCATCTTTCAAAAGTGGAGAAAGAGTAGTAAAAAAAAGAAAAGCAATAAAAATGAACAGGATCATACTAAAAATGAAAATAAAGGAATGAGTAGCCTTTTTATGGTGAGCATCTCCTTTCAAATTTTATTGACCATATATTGTTTATAGGGTGATGTTCTAATACAAGAAGTCTGCAATTGTTATATTTATATTTGATTGTTCATGGTCATAACCAGTTCTTAAGTGGAATGACTGGGATTTAAAAAGGATTATTTGAATCTAAAATAGTTTGACATAGGGACAGAGAGATAGTAAGTGGGTAGGACACTTACCTTGAAGGTTCATTCTCTGGTGTCACATATTTTGCCCCTACATCAGCTAGCAGTGATCCCTGAGCACAGAGTGGGGAGTAATTTTGATCACTGCTGGGTGTGTCTCAAACCAAAAGATAAAATAATTTTCTTAGCATATGCAATGTCTATAAAGCATTTTTGTTTTCTTTCCTTCATCTCCAGTTTATTAAATATATAAATATATGGTATTTAAATGGATATATCTGTATTAACAAAACATTGCCTTATTCAAATATGAAAGTATCAATATTTTCTAAAGGATTAATTTTGAGTTATGCAATATTACATTAAATATTCTTCAACTGGTTTTGCCATGAGAAATTATAATATAGTAAGTAATTATTTTATTTTTTCAAAAAATTATTTTCAAAATATCTCTGTATACCATAATGTAATTAGTATATTATAATTTTACACTAGTAATATCATTCATTTTGTATATATTTTCTACATTTTGTCAATGATTTTGATCTAGTCAACAATATACATTAATTTAATGATGATACGTTAAACTACTTACATAAACGATAAAAGTTCCAATGGGATGGGCCCGGGAGATAGCATGGAGGTAAGGCGTTTGCCTTTCATGCAAAAGGTCATCGGTTCGAATCCCTGTGCCCCATATGGTCCCCCGTGCCTGCCAGGAGCGATTTCTGAGCATGGAGCCAGGAGTAACCCCTGAGCACTACCGGGTGTGACCCAAAAAACCAAAAAAAAAAAAAAGTTCCAATGGGGGTAACACTTCAGGTTATCACAGAATGCTATGTTGTACAGAAGAAAGCAGTTAGATATTCTATATGCTTCTTGCATAGCAAATCCTGGGTATTTACTAACATTTTTTTGGGATAAAAATCTTGGTTAATATTTTTTATTTTTTTAAATATGTAATAAAGACTAATTTATTAACTGAGAACATTTCAGAGGTTGGGTATATTCTTGGCAATTTTTATGCAGTAATCCATGAACAAATAAGTATTGAAGAAAGCTGTCTTTACAGGGTGTTAGCAATGATAACATGTTTCATATGCCGTAAATGAGCTATTTATTCTACAAATTATAGGCATATATTATAGTATGACCAGAATAATAAAATAATTTGTCTTATAATTTGATATTTTCATTAAATGAAAATATCAATTACACAATGTATGTCAAGAAAGATATGTATGGAAAATATATGTAGAGAAAAATGATTCTCTTAGAATATTTTTGTTACCTTCTTGCATTTGTTGCATTTTTCATAATACAAGAGCTAAAATAGTAATCAAAATTGTTGTTACCAACATGAATTTTGATGGTAAAATTGACAGTTAATTGTAAATAGCTAGATTCTAATAAATTTTTGTATGTTGGCACAAAAAATGTATCATATGTATTGATATATAAAACTATTAGTAATATGTGTCTTATAGATATTAAAGTATATTAATATAATATTCTATATTATGTATATAAGCACACTTATGTAATAATATAATTATATTAAAACTTATTAATCAAACTACATGTGCAGGTCATATCTTTAAATAGATTCTTGACATATGAATATCTACTATTTATCCCTCACAACACAATTTTTATGAAATATTATTAATAACCTGGCATACGACCTTTCTTTACAGACACTGCTTACTCTATGAACATACTAGAAAATTTTATGGACACTGATTTAAAACAAGACTTTGTTTTTCATACCCATCCATATTAGATATGTCTTCTGTGTCTGCAGTACCAGTACCAAGCATTTCACAAAAGGAACTCTCAAAATATGTTTGTTGAATTTGATAGTAATGCTGTATTCAGAAGAAAGTTTACTTTCTAATTGTTTTTAGTATCCAAGGATGTGGCTATATAATATTATGAGCAAGGAAAGAATATATCATGAATGTCAGGGGACAAATCAAAATATACTTGGGAAAGAAAAGGAAAATATAAACTATAAGAGGTGTGGTCCCCAATAAACCTTTATAGATGGGAAGCATTTTTATAACATTTTTAACATAAAGTAATATATGTTATAACATAACATAAACATTTCTAACAGTAAGTTTTACGTGCTTCTTTTTATTAGCAAAGGCCTCAAGCATTTTTTCCCACTCATCATTTTCTTTTTGACTCTACTTTTTTTTTTAATTATTAGATAGATTTCTGATGGGCATCAGCATTAGCAGCTTCATCAAGCATGACATCTCCTCCTAGTTTCTCATATTTCTCACAGATGGTGTTTCTCAACATGAACTACTTTGTCAAACATGACATTTACTTATAAGGTTTCTAATGGGTGAATTAGAGGCTTTCCCACACTTTGTGCCATTATAGTTAATATTTTTCATTATTCCTATTGATAATATATTAGCTACACCAACTTGCTTCTCTGGAATCCAGTGTGAAGTAGTTTAAACTTCATACTTATATCTTTTAGTTTAAATAAACCACTTCTGTCCTTGATTGCATTATTATTACAATCCTGGAAGCTTCAAAAATATTGGAAAAGAGCCAACTAAATAACCATATGTGAATAAATGCATTTGCATATGTACACATATCCCATATGTCTAAGTATACTCCAAATATTTAGTTTTCAACATGCATTATTGGTGTACTGACTTGTACTGTGTGGTAGGTTCTGGGAACGGGCAAATTAGAAACATATAGAAGGCAAAATTATTAATGTATTTTATTTCTGAAACTAAAACAAAATAAAAATTATGTTAATATTTTGTTTTAGCTATAAAGTTATTTCGAACTAACCTCTTTAAAGCAAATATTTTAAGCAAATATTTAATATCATGTGGCAATAACTCTGCCAATGTTACAGACTTTGTACTTGGACTCTAACTCAAATAATAGGCTCTTTTTTTATTTTCTGTGAAAAATTTGACACCAGTACCACAGGAGAGATTCTTATTGGTTATGTTTATAGTTTTTATTTCTCACCAGGGGAAAGCAATATCTCTGGCTTTTTCATTCCATCACACAGCCTGGTCTGCAAGTCTACTCTCACTAGCCTCTAAAAAGATATGCAATTTTTTTCTACACTTTTTGAGACACTGAAAACAGGGAAAAGCCATTGTTACTAGGCATTAAAATCCTACTGGATCCGCATGGGTAAGGACATTATAAGAGTTACACTGTGAGAAAAAGTAATTTCAAATATAATTAAAAAGAAAAACTTTATAGACAATCAATGACACTTTAACATTAGATATTATAATTCAACATAAACTCTGAATCGTCCATTCAAGCCTACAAAGAAGGTTTATGCAGAAAAAGTAGAAACTGAGCTATCCAAAGATTTGGTTTTGAAATAAACTCAGAAAATATATAATGGCTTCCTATTCTGTATGTAAATATAACAGCATATTTACTTATTAAGAAATTGCAGAGCATTAATAATTTACACTTCGGCCATAAAATAGAATATTTGGTAGTATTAAAATAAATTTGTAATATAATTCCAATTTTAAAAACTTTTATTGCAGGAGCTGGATTGATGGTAAGGTATTTGTCTTGCATGCAGCTGACCCAGGATTCTATCCTTAGTATCCCTTATTGTCCCCAGAGCACCACCAGAAGTAATTCCTGAGTGCACAGACAGAAGTTCTAAGAACCACTATCTATGGCCCCCAAGCAAAACAAAACAAAAACACTTTACTATGGCATGGGAAGTTAGAAATTAAATAGAATTCTAGACAAAAGAGCTTTGTTATTTAGAATGTGTTTATACCAGAGTTAAACATGGACTGTATAGCCAGAAGAAAATAATGGCAGCTGATAATTCTCAGCCGGGTCTAGGCTGATACCTCTGTGGTGTTCTCAGAAAAGGGTGGAGGCACATTTTTTCCTTTATGCATAAACTATAGCAGTCTAATTCCACACACTATTCCCACTGATATAAATGGTTCATTTATCGCAGTGATGATGCAGCGGTAGGGTGTTTGCCTTGCATGCAGCTGACCTAGGATGGACCGCGGTTCTATTCCCTTGAGCATCCATATGATCCCCCACGCCAGGAGCTATTTCTGAGCACATAGCAAGGAGTAACCATTGAGCATCACTGGATGTGGCCCAAAATTTAAAAAAAAAATAGTGAAAAAACATATATACTCAAAAAGTAAAAATAAAACATTTATTTCAAAATAAAAAATTTTAAAAATATTTTTAAATTTTAAAATAAAAAGTTGAAACAAATAAATAAGATAAAAATCAATTAAAAATGCTCAGACTTAGTGGAGATAATGGTAAGTAAGAGAGAGAGGAAAGAAATACTAGTGGAAATGTTTTGATAATGGAATGTATGCTTTTGCAATTCTGGTAGTGTATATAGTCATTTTTTTAATGTGGCAATTCTTAAAAATATAGAGTATAAAGCCATAGTTATGACCTATATAATATTACAAAAAAAAGAAAGGGAAAACAACAAAGAGAAAAAATTTACAATAGATTATTTATATGCTATGTCAAATGTACAAAAGTAGGTGAAAAGCATGACAAAGATGCATGTTAAGATTTCTACTTGACTTTGTCCATTCCATATATTTTTTTCTGAGAATAGATATGAAAACAGAAAATTAGGTTATATTAAAAGAAAATTTTAGATCAAGAATTCACACTTGTTGGTTCGGTTCTGGTTAGTAATCATCCTTTAGAAAAGACACTATGTTTGGTTCTTATAATATTTTATTTTTGATATATAATATAATATAGTTATACATAGAGTTAATATATTTATAATTTTATGTATTGCTATACATATATGTGCCAATTACCTGAAGTATTCAGGATATTTAAGATGTCAGGTTGAATATTTCCTGGACACTCAAGATTTTCAGAAACAACAAATGGGTGATTGGATATTTAAGAATAGGAGGGTGTGGTGGAAATATGACAACCTGGGATAGTTAGATGAAACTACTGTTTAGATTCCCAAGATTTTATCTGAAAGTTAGATAATTATATGATCTTAACATATTTTATAGACAAATATGCTGTTTGAAAAGGAGAGGTTATCAAAATATTACAATAGAGTCGCTGCAATATTTGTTCTAGCACCAGGTAGGACAAAGGAACAATAAAAACAAGATAATTTATTATTATTTAATAAAAATTATTATTATTGATAAAACACACATATATGTATACATTTTGGGTGGACATCCATTTGTACTTAGGGCTAGGAATGAGGTCTCACTCCTCGTAAGACTTGCAGAATTACAGCTGGGTCCAGAAATAGAAGATGAGTTGGTAGCATGCAACTCTAAGTTCCTAACCTGCTATAATATCTCTCTGAGGCATACCCTATGCTTATGTATCTTTCAGGACAATTAACTCTTTGGCTTAGATTCTTGAATCAACAATTTATCATGACACAAATGGTTGTATTATACATGGTTACCATACAATGTAAAAAGTATACAGACAAAATAATCTTGTCAGAAAAATACCTGACTTAATTAGTTTTTATGTTGAGCACAGTGTTATTAGTCATCTTGGACAAATGATAACATTTGATTATTTTCTGAATTTACTTTTTGTATCTGCAGTTTTTTTTAAAAGACACAGTGCACATCATGATAAGTTACAAGGTCATGTATTCACTACAATAAACTTTTCCTCTGGGTCTCTCTATATCACCCTTATACTATAATTTTGAAGCATAAATCTTTCTATTTTCCACTAGTTCATTCTTGTTTCTTACAATATTAAAGTCAATGGCTCCTTTTAAGTCAAATTTTAAAGAGGCTTCTTTGTAAAATGAGTTATGACCAACAAGGAGAAAACAAATCTTCAATGCTGTTCACCTCAGGAACACCTGAGAGAAAAAAAATGTGTCACTTTAGAAAGGAAGATTAGATGGGGCCAAGGCCACAGCTGCAATGTTGTAGGATTGGCCAACATAATTATTTGCTGTATAGGATTCTGTTAGCAAAGTGACCTAAGAGGATTGTAAAAAACAACGCAGACACTGTCCTTCATTTTAATTGTCTTGGTTTTATTAAAGAAAATTTATTGAATTGTTTCCCACTAAGGAGATTATTATGTTTTTATGCAGGATCAATAACATATTCCTATTTCTTTAGATGTTTTATCCTTCTGATAATGGGGATCAGGCAATTGTGGACCCACAGAGAAGAACTGGGGCTTCCTAAAAGCATTGGTAAATAAAACTATCAAACTACTGCTTTCTACAGAGCTGTCCTGTTATGCTAGTCCTCTAAGTTCTCTAACATTAAAATAATCCATAAGTAGAGCTACTTACTGGCTTTGGTAATTTGAAATTAGTATTGAATATGTGTTTGAATCACTTAGGGCTTATGCAGATTTGGAATGGCATATTATAGAGTTTTGTGGTTAGATAAGTAATGAGCTATCTATATAAATTACTACATTTCATGCCACTTTATTTTTGTGTTCTTTATAGCCTATCTACCCCTGAATGGTGAATCTTTTTATCACTGCATTCTAATAAAAACTAACACTAAAAGATACAATTACAAGGCAGGCTTGGGAAAGTATTGACCCAAGTCTATTGGCAATTGTAGATGTAGGAAAAATTTTGTTCTTTAGTGATCAGGTCCAGAGATGATAAGACTCAATAAAAGAAATTATGAGGTCTATGCAGCATAGAAAACCTATAGATTCCATGCAATACTAGACTAGATTTCAGCAGATCATTATATTGTAGCTATAAATAAAATGATATTAAAATTATATTGAAATAACTTTGTTTGAAAATTAACAAGATTAAAGAACTCTTAAAA
>PVKC010035747.1:0-13376 GCA_004027635.1 Crocidura indochinensis | reverse complement strand
TGCACACTATTTATTAAGGAGGTTTTCAACATTTAGCTATCTCATTCTTGCCATTGGTCCTATAGCATTTATTTAATTTAACTATTTATTTTTCATAAGCTTCTTTATTTGAAACATTGTTTCTCATAATATTATTTCTCACATTGAAACACTAATTCAATCTCTTGGGTAACATTCCATCTACTATTATCCCCAGTTTCCCATCTCAACAAGACTGACCCTGGACAGTTATGAATAATTTACTTAATATTGCTTGTCACAGCTATACTGTGATAGTTATTCAAAATGAGTTATTAGTCCCCCGCTTGCATCTCTGCAAGCTTACGGTAGGGAACTTGCCCTGTCTGCGCCTCTTCCCAGATCGCATCCCTGAGGCTCCCAGGGCTGGCAGACAGTAGGGGACCTTCTTCTGTCTCCACCCCTGCCCCACAACCTTTTGGTGTCCCTATGACAGGATAGGAACTACAGGCAGGAGGGGGTTCCGGCAGAGACCTGGAGGGGGTGGAGCGCCACTGACTTCCACATAGGGGAGGACAGGGGAGCCAGGCTCAACAGCGCCTTTACCATTGTGGCCAGGTGCGGTGTTGCACTGGCTGGCTACAAGAGGAGGCAGCAACTAATCAGGCTCGGGTAGTGGGCACTCTAGAGGACAAACCTCAGCCAGCCAACCCAACAGTCCCACCCAGAGCTGCAATCCAGAGAATGGACACAGCCCCACACCACAGGGAGCAAAAGCAGGCCCAAATCGGAAGGCACTGCTCTCTAAGCCACACTAACAAATGCAAAAAACATGGGCAGACTGAGGAGGACGCTAGCAGCTGGAGATACAGAGAAAACTCCTACTAAGTTCCCAATCCACCACAACACACAGATCCAAGAGATGAAGATTTAAAAGCAGCCATGAGAAAGGAAATGCAATCCCTGGTACAGGAAATGAGAGAATCATTAGCCACCGAGTACAAGAAATCCATGGAGGAACAAATTAGCCAAATTAAAGAAGATCTGATGCAAAACATGAAGACTTC
Organism: Crocidura indochinensis; assembly: GCA_004027635.1. Classification (NCBI taxonomy): domain Eukaryota; kingdom Metazoa; phylum Chordata; class Mammalia; order Eulipotyphla; family Soricidae; genus Crocidura; species Crocidura indochinensis. The sequence goes on along the minus strand of PVKC010035747.1, from coordinate 12,351 downwards.
ATACAAATGCAACTCAACAAACTCACAGACACCGTAAAAAGCCAGACGAGCAGAATCACAGAGATGGAGAGACATATAGTAATACTCAAAGGAAAACTGCAAATCAAAAATGACCAGGAAACCAACAAGGAATTAAGAGGCAAGGCACTGGAAAGAAAATTCCAGTATTTAATGAACAAACACAAGTGAAATATTATAAGAATTGTAGGAATACCAGAAGGGGAGGAAACAGGGGAAAGGGAAGAACAAGTTGTTAGGGATATAATAGCAGAAAACTTTCCCACTCTTTGGAGAGAAGACTCCTTGCAAATCCAGGAAGTGAAAGGAGTCCCTAATAAAATAGACCCTAATAAACCAACAACAAGACATATAATAATCCAATTGTCAAAAAAAATAAAGGAGAGAAAGATGGACTCCTTAAAGCAATAAGTGAAAAAAGGAAACTCAAGTACAAAGGAAGGGACATAAGAATCAGATCAGTTCTCCCATTTGAAACAATTAGAGCAAGAAGACAGTGGAATGAAATATTTAAAGGATTGATTGAGAGAAATTTCAAGCCAAGTGTACAGTACTCAGCAAAAATATCATTCATATGGGATGGTAGCCAAAAAACATTCTCAAACAAAAATGATCTTGCATGATTTGTGCAATCAAAACTGATTATAAATGACCTACTCAGAAAAGAACTACATAATCCAAATCCCCAATTGTAACAATAACCACCCCACAGAACACAACTACACAACAGCCCTCTATATCAATAATCTCCCTAAATGTTAACGGAATAAACTCTCCCATTAAAAGACACATAGTAGAGAACTGGATTAGAAAACATAAACCGGACTTCTGCTGCCTACAAGAAACACACTTACAAGTACAGGCATAGACTTAGAGTAAAAGGATGGAAATCAATCTTGCAGGCCAATAGAAAACAAAAAAGAGCAGGGACAGTCATTCTTATATCAGACCAAATTCCATTCAACCTCAAGAAAGTGATCAGAGACAAAGAGGGGCATTACATACTAATCAGGGGTACACTAGACCAAGAGGTACTACCCCTGGTCAACATTTATGCACCTAATGTAGACTCTGCAAAATATGTGTGACAGTTGCTCCCTAACCTGGAGAAACACATGAAGGGAAATGTGATAAAGGTAGGAGACCTTAATACTCCACTATCACCACTGGACAGATCCACCAAATAGAAAAATAGCAAAGAAATAAGAGTCCTAAATGAAGGATATTAGAAGATCTAAGGTTAATAGGCTTATATAGGGCCCTCCACCCCAGAAAACAGAATATACATTCTTCTCAAGCTCACATTGAACATTCTCCAGAATAGACCATGTCTTAGGATACAAATCTAACTTAAATTTCAAACCACAAATGTAAGATAATTAGAAGCACCCATACATGTCACTATGCAACAGAGGTCAAAATTTACTGCAAGAAGAAACAATGGAGAAAAACTAGTACCTGGAGATTAAACAGCATGCTGCTCAATAAAAGCTGGATCAAAGAACAATTCAAGGAAGAAATAAAAAGATTCCTTGAGACAAACGATAATGAAGAGACAACTTCTCAAAATTTGTGGGGCACAGCAAAAGCGTAATTAGGGGGAAACTCATAGCAATATAGGCCGATATCAAGAAAGAGGAAAATGACAAAATCAACTGTTTAAAGAATAATCTCAGCAACAGCAGCAAAGAAATCTAACCACAATCAGAAGCAACAGCAGCAATGAAATCTAATCACAAACAGAAGGCAAGAAATAATAAAAACCAGATCAGAAATAAACAGCATAGAAACTAAGAAAAAAATACAAAACATCAATGAGACCTGGAATTGGTTTTTCGAAAAAATAAACAAGATTGATTAACCATGGGCAAAACTCACCAAAAAAGGAGGAAAAACACCCAAATCAGTAGGATCACAAATGGAAGGGGAGAGATTACAACAGGACCCCCAGGAAATGCAACATATCATGAGATCATATTATGAACAACTATGCTAAGTTAGGCTAGAGAGCCCAGTAGACATAGACAGATTCCTGGAAAACTACCATCTTCCAAGACTGGAAAAAGAAGACCTAGAAAGCCTAAGCAGACTAATCACTTCAGAGGAAATTGAAGATGAAATTAAGAAACTCACTAAGAACAAAAGCCCAGGCCCAGATGATTTTACTGGTGAATTCTATCAAACATTCCAAGAAGACTTGCTACCACTTTTCCACATGCTCTTCCAAACCATCGAAAACACAGGAATCCTCCCCAACTCGTTTTATGAGGCTAATCTCACACTCACTCCCAAAGATGGAAAAGACAGCACCAATAAAGAAAACGACAGACCAATCTCACTAATGAACAAAGATGCAAAGATACTCAACAAAATCTTATAAAACGGATCTAGCACTTCATCAAAATGATCATACATCATGACCAAGTGGGTTTTATCCCAGCAATGGAAGGTTGGTTCAACATATGCAAATCAGTTAACATCGTGCATCACATCAAGAACAAGAAAGACAAAAACCACATAATCATATCAATCGATGCAGAGAAGGCATTTGACAAAATCCAACAGCCTTTCATGTTGAAGACACTCAGTAAAATAGGGTTAGAAGGAATCATCCTCAAGATTGTTTCAACTATCTATGAAAATCTCACAGTCAACATTATCCTTAATGGTGAAAAACTAGAAGCATTTCCACTAAGGTCAGGAACTATGCAAGGCTGTCCACTCTCTCCACTCTTATTCAATATAATCTTAAAATTTCTAGCAATAGCAATCCATCAAGAGAAGGGTATCAATGGAATCCAAATTGGGAAAGAGGAACTCAAACTATCTCCTTTTGCTGAATGTATGATGATATACATGGAAAATCCTAAAGAGTCCACAGTAAAATTCCTAGAAACAATTAACAAATACAACAAAGTGGCTGGCTACACAGTCAATAAACAAAAGACAGTAGCGTTTCTTTATACGAATAATAAAGCTGAAGAGAGAGAGATTAAAAATGCAATTCCATTTAAAATAGTATCAAAAAATATTAGGTACCTAGGAATCAACCTTACAAGGGAAGTGAAGGATCTATACCAGGGAAACTTCAAAACACTTCAGAAAAAATTGAAGAGGATCTAAGGAAATGGAAGAACATCAGATGCTCATGGGTAGGTAAAATTAACATAGTCAAAATGACTATCCTACCCAAACTACTATACAGATTTAATGCAATCCCTATCCAAATTCAGACATCATTCTTGAAAGAATTAGAGCAATCTATCACAAAATTCATTTGGAACCACAAAAGACCCAGGACAGTGAAACACATATTGAAAAAAAAGAAGTTGGGTGGCATCTCTTTACCTAACCTGCAACTATACTATAAAGCTGTAGTGATCAAACAGCATGGTACTGGAACAAAGACAGGACCTCAGACAAATGGGTCAGAACAGAATTTCCAGACATAAACCCCTAGATATACAGTCAACTAATATTTTACAAAAAAGCCAAGAACTTGAAGTATAACAAAAAAGTCTCTTCAACAAATTATGTGGGTACAACTGGGAAAACCACCTGTAAGAATTTCAACATTGACCCATACCTCACTCCTTATACAAAAGTCAACTCAAAATGGATCAAAGACCTTGAAATCAGACCTGAATCTATAAAGTTTATTGAGAATTAAATAGGTAGAAAACTCAAAGACGTATTTATCAAAAAGGTCTTCGAGGTGGAGCACCTATGGCAAGAACTTACCATCAAACATAAACAAATGGGACTACATCAGACTAAAAAGCTTCTGCATGGCAAAAGAAACCCTACTTTACACAACAAGACAGTTAACTGACTGGGAAAAATATTTTCACTCGACATATCAGACAAAGGACTGATACGAGAATATACAAAGTGCTTAGAAAGTTGAGCCTGCCGAAACCAAATCAAGCCATAAGAAATGGGAAGACGAAATGAATAGACACTTCTCGGAGGAAGATCAGAGGATGGCCAACCAACAGATAAAAATATGCTCACCTGCACTCAACATCATAGAAATCCAAATCAAAACAACAATGAGGTACCAACTTACACCAGTGAGGAGGACTCACGAAAAAATAATGGAGACAATCTCTGCAGATGGGGCTGTGGTATAAAACCCTCTCATTCACTGCTGGTGGGAATGCCTCCTAGTCCAACACCTATGTAGAACAGTCTGGAGAGTGCTAAAGGAACTCAGAATTGAACTGCCATTTGATCCAGCAATTGTCCTCCTAGGTATCTACCTCCAAGTCGAAAGGACATTCATCCCAAAGTATGTGTGCACCCCACTCTTTATTGCAGCACTCAGTATAATAGTCAAGTCTCGGAACCAACATTGATGTCCAACAACAGTTGACTGGATCATTATGATGTGGTATCTATACACAATGGAAAACTACATGGCAGTCAGAGATGATACAATCACAGACTTTGCAACAACGTATATGGACCTAGAACATATTATGTTAAATGAGGCAAGCTAGAAGACAAAAGATAAACACAGAATGATAGCACTATTCTGAAGTATTTAGAATAGGCACCAGATATATAACCAAAAGCCCACGATTAATTAACAGGGTGTAACAGGATAGAAACCTCAAACACTGTAATAATCACCATATACTGGGAAATAGAGCCCAAAATAAAGGAAAGAGAAACAACATGAAGCCCAACTACACATTATATCATAAAGAAACCAGAAACAGCAGAAAAAGTGGCGTAGAGTGAACAGGTATGTAACTATCGTTTTACTACAAAGGCCCACAATAATTTACTAGGGATCTTATACAGAAATACAGGTAAAGATTATGATCGGAAATAATTGACTCCAATGAAAACATTGCAAAACATTTTGGTTGACTGCCTTAACTTTAACACATCTAAAATAACCTCTCATTTTTTCTGCCAATAGGGGTTCCTGGATACAAAGGGTGAACATCCAACGGTGGTACCTCGGTGCTGAGTGACACAAGGCACCTTATTCAGCTTGCATCATAAAAATGTCCGGATATGATTCATTTCTCTTTTGATTATGCCTTCTTTTAGGATCTGAAGTGCATGACCAGGTTGTCCACCGAAGCAACAACTGTTACCTACAGATTTTTACTACAGGGCCTAAGCATAGAACACTTTTAAGCAAACCAACATGCCCTTGCTCTTTTACCCTCTCTTCTCATTACTTCATATTTTGGTTGCTGTTGCTTAATTGTTAGTTAGTTTTGTTCTGTTTTGTTTTCCATTTTCTCTCTTCTTGTCTCCCTCTCTTATACTTTCTTCTCATTACCATCAATTCAATCCATGTCAAATAAAAACCACACGGTTACCCCCTTAATAGGAAAGGAAAGAAAGCTGATACAAAGGGTGCTGGGGACAATACTGCAAAGGGTAAACAGCTATATAGATAGATCTCACAAGTATGATGGTTAGTACTCGAGATACGAAACCTATACTTATCCAAAAGTTGATCTTTTAGTTTCCTTTCCTTATAAGTACTATACCTATCTATCTTTCTGTACTCAGCATATCTCTTGCCCTCCCCACCTCTCTAGAGTAATATATACCTAAGCTAACTTCGACATGCTTATATGGGGCAGGAGCACACAGATATAGGAATCCTCCTTAAGAGACAAACCTAAACCACAAATAACCCATATTTATACCCTATATCACCTCTCCCATATACTACCCCCATTCCCCCTCAGACACCTGACTATCCCTTCACCCCTTAATTCAGCCCCTGATATACCCACCATGTTATAACTCTTCACCCCAGTTCTTAACCCATTAGGCATTAAGACTCACCTCCTACACCAACGAACCAGTACCCAGTTCTCAAGTGAAGAGACACCCACTCAAACTCACACCTCGTTCCCGGAAAGAAAATACAACCAACACCCCGACTGACCCATACAGTGTGGCCTTCCTAATCAGCTCTCCCACTTGTGGACTGTGGCTTAATACCGGATTAGCTCCAAAGGACTCCCATTTTAAGAACCCTACCCAAGACCTCCCTGCCTAGAGTCCAACTTCATAAGGAAATCTCAAAAGACAATGGGGAGTCTATACTGTCATCATAAGTATAGATCTATACAATACTACATCTTATAACACCTGTTATACTATACTACCTCTTATACTGTTTCTCCCAAAATATAATCTCCTGTATCACTTTCTTCCTTTTTCTTTGCTTTTTATTTTTTCTCTTTTCTCTACTTTGTTCGTTTATTATTATTATTATTATTATTATTGTTATTATTATTACTATTTGTACTACTTTCTGTTTTTTGATTTGATTTGTTTTGTGCTTCTTTTGGGTCACAGCTGGCAGCGCTTGGAGGGTGCTCCTGGCTCCATGCTCAGAAGTTGCCCCGAGTGGACATGGGGAACTATGGGATGCCGGGATGTGAGCCACCATCCTTCTGCAGGAAGGACAGAAGCCTTGCCTCCATGCTATCCCTCACGACCCCACTTTATTCCTTTAAATATGTTTTTTTTAATCCTTTTTTTTCCTTTTAAGAAACTCTTTTTTCCTTAGATATGGCTGAGCATATATATATATATATATATAAAATTTTAGTTTTTGTCATGGGCCTGTGCTCTTCTTTCCACCCCCAAATCCACCAGCAACATAATATAGCACCACTTCTTCCTGCAAAGACATATTAAAAATAGGGGAAATTTTGGGGCCCCGGAGATAGCATGGAGGTAATGCATTTGCCTTTCATGCAATGGTCATCGGTTCGAATCCCGGTGCCCCATATGGTACCCCGTGCCTGCCAGGAGCAATTTCTGAGCATGGAGCCAGGAGTAACCCCTGAGCACTGCCAGGTGTGACCCAAAAAAAGACCAAAAAAATAGGGGAAATTTTACATGTAAAAATAAGCTCTTCTCTACTAGGGATAAAAACTTATACTTTTTACAACACAGGGGCATCTCCCACCCTGAATGTATATCATGGGTTACCATTCTAGACTGCAGGGAAATAGGTACCGACTGTCCAGCCTTGACTCCTGGATCCCAGACATAGAAACAACAGAGTTCTCCACAACAGCTCCAGGAACCAAGTCCCCCCCAGGGCATTCATAATGCGACTCTGATTCAAACATATGCCAGTACTAAATCGATAACATGACAATGAGGAAATGGGAGCAACTAGATCTATGAGCAAGTTATTCTTCCTCACCAGTCAACAATAAGACAAAACCAGAAGTCCCTTTGATCTGTGAGAAAACGAAGATTGCTATATACAGATAACTAGTTGGTAAAATCAGGACTAGACAAGGGAGGAAAGTCACAAAATATTCATTTTCCACATAAATATATATTTATTGACTGTTTGGGTTTTTTGGCATCCTTATTTTGGAGTATATATTGAAGTTGATGTCTCATTTTTTACTTTATATTACTTTATCTTATCTTTCTCTTTCTTTTTGCACTCTGGTATGATTTGAATTCAGAACTGAGACTATTGTGTGGTGCTTCTGTTTATTACTGTAGGGCTCACTGGATATTTAATTTGACATTTAATTTTGTATTGCTATGGTGTTTCAATTACTTTTTTCATATCCTCTCTCAAACTGAGGCTGATAGCCACTAGAAAAACTCTACCCATTTTCAGAATATTTTTACTTTATTTTAAAAAACATTTTTGCTTAATCTTTGCCCCATTTTATTGCTTTTCTTGCCCTCAAAGAAAACCACATAACTCGATTTATCTAGTTTAGCCTCTCAAATGGAGGGAGAAACAATGGAGGGCACCAGGATCAAGCAAATGTATGATCACTGATAATAAGCTAGTCAAAGAAGACTGCTTACTCTAGCAGCCCAGGGGTAATGGTGGTGGATATGGGGTGCAGAAAGAGAAAGGGGAAGGGGGGAGGACAAACTGGGTGGTGGATATTCCCCTGATTCAATGTTAATATGTACCTAAAATACTAATGTGAAAGAGATGCAAGCCACTATAATCAAGTGAGAATTCCCAAACTTGTTGGTTTTCTGGGCTGTTGTCTTCAGTTCTTGGAGCCTGCAGGCTTTATACAATTTCTACATTGTGCTTGCAGTGCTTTGGAATAAAATTTGTACTTCAGTCCTTTGAGGATGCTCCTACAGGTTTAGAAGGTGTATGGAAGACTTGAGTATAGAATATGACCATCTCAAATTGCTCCTCATTGAGTAAGGATTCCTCAGGCATGAACATGCCTTAAAGAATATTTAGAATAAATAAGAAAGAGAGTATCATGCAGAACTGTGGTAGCTACACTTGAGTATAGAGGTGGGCAGAATCACCTACTAGAACAATGTTTGACCTGATAACAAGGAATTGCCTGGGAGGAAAGTCTATTTCTAGAGAAAAAAACATGATTAGTAACAAGTGATCTTCAGGTTCTTTGATCTCTAGCTCCCATTTCTTTCCTGAAATTTGTGCATTTTTGTTGATGTATAAGTGTTCACAAGAGGATATAATGGGTGAATGATGAGACTCACTAGGGCCTTAGGTTCTAATAAGACAAAGAGTCACTGAAAATTTTAGGTTGCTGATACTTTATTGGAATAAAATATAATTGAGGTTTCAACAGTTGTCTTGCAATTTATCAATCTGAAGACAGGAGAGAAAGAATAGCATGTGTGCATTCGGAAGAGTGTCCCACATCAGTTTTCATGCCAGACAATCCTGTGTAGTTCTCTAGTCCTTGTGAAGCATACACCATTTACTATCCTTTATTGTGTCCTGAAATTAAAAATTAAGACATAGTTTCGACTTTCAAACTACATTTACATGTTAGTTTATATAAACCAAGATATCTTGTATTACTTGTTCCTCAAACAAGGACTAGCAATATTCTTGAGTTCATGTGTGGTCTTGACTATCAGAACAGGAAACACTTCAGATAATTTCTCTTGTCTTGTGATAAACGAGAATATACACATATTGCACACACAATACACAATGCTATGCGTAGTGGAAGTTAAGAATGGCCTACTCTGTATTTCAATGTAAGTGTAATGTCCTATTTTAGCTGATATATTGTGTTATGTGGATTTTATGTGAATGACTTTAACTTTGACTGAAAGGTGTCACTTCTATCCCTCACTTTGTTAGGCAACTTCTATTTGCTTTGTTATAGGCAGGGGAAATGTTTAATCTTTCTCCATTGACTAGGATATTTCCATCAAGACCCCAGGGAGAAGAGGAATTTTGCAACCTTTGCCCCTTTCTGAATGTGTGACCTCATTTAGGTCCAGGATAATCCTTGCATATGTTTGATGATCTGCTTAGATTCATCTGAAGGATTTTTCTAAAACTTATGTGCTTCCTATGAATTACTTTAACTGGTCTATAGAGGTTATTGTAATACATATTCCAAATGAATCTTCAATTATAAATAAAAACCATTACTCTTTAACTTGGCTCTTACTGTATTTGGTGTCTGTGTATTATTACCTAAACCAGGTCATCTTTTCTGACCTGAATCTTCTATTTTTGAAATGGTTGCAAGATTATAGTTCCTGGTTATTATTGGGGGTTCTAAAAACACAAGTCAAAATATTGGCATTACCATCAGGACTCCAATTAATTTCAAGGTCTCTGCATCCTGTTTATTAAAGCAATTCTTCATTTCTATTAGAGCCTCGGAAGCATCTTTACTTGTTGTGTATGGTTTAAGATGTGCTGCATAGTCTTCTGGGGCCATTGAACCATCAATGGTCCAATGAATAACATCCTTAATGAGCGGGCATCCATATCCTGTGAAAAGCATGAAAAAGCTCCAGTCCAGAGTACTAATCAATGTGTTGCTCACTGCTTATGTTTGTAATTCATTGTGATTTTTAAGTGCATGATTTGAATTCTCATACTTAGTAAACAGCAAAAAGGATATGGATTTTACCTTTAGAGATAAAAATATCTGTCCCCTTCCCGAAAAGCCAATGGAATGTGATGAAGAACTGTTCTGAAGTGGGATACTCTGAATTCTGTTCAACATTCTGAACATTCCCTAGGCAATCCCTAGAGTCATGTGATGTTTCTTATTGTTTCTGAACATCTGTTAACTTTTCATAGGGTGTTTTTTGCACTGTTTCAAATATACTGTCCCAAAGCCCCTAGAGAGGAGCAATTGATTTTGAAACCAGAAGTGAACGAAAGAAATTCTTTTTTATGTGAGTTGCTTGTGAGGAAGTTTTCTCATCTAGCTATCTTTGACCTAGAGTATACTCTTGACTGCATCACTGTGAGCAATTTATCTTGCCTTCCAATTTAGTGATGCTTGATATTATAAAGTATATGACAGAGCACACTAAAGTGAATGATCAGGATTGAATCCCACCATGAGTGGCTGCCAGTGTAACTTCCATCTACTAGGTCATCCTTTTGCTAAGGAGTCCATACAATGGTGTTAAAATTTTCTAATCAAGTGTGATATGAAGGCACAGGAAGCTCATAATATTAAGAACGAATTCATTGGATGAAGGGCATATATTCCAGATTGTAGGACAATATGTGTCCATTGTATCTAGCTCTGAGGGAATTCCTGTTTCCTCTCTTCCACAGTGGAGACTGAAAATGGATCATTTTGGTAACCTCCTCTGCATATTACAACTCATCCCTTCTCTCTGCAGTTCTTGAATAAGAGTAATGAAATTGTGCGTTCTGTTACTAGTCTAGCACTGAACTCAGCATCTAAGTACTGGGTATATGACTCTATGTACCAAAAAGCAGAAGAGCCTATATCAAGCTGTAGTGAAATATAAATACAAAGATAAAAAGCGTTCAGACTGAGTGGAATTCATAAAAATATAATTACCGGTATACACAACATAACAGGACTACAATATATATATATATTTTTTCATATAGGAATTTGATAGTCCTCTCTGGACCCAAAGAACAACATATCACCAACACATGCCTTCATTGTGACACACTCACCTGCATAACAAAGAAGTGGTAGTGCAGCGAGCAAGAGGATTGTCAGCAGTTTCATTTTGGAGGTTGCAGTTGTTGACTGTTGAGTACAATGTGTAGGAAGTTGCACTCAGTCTGAGGTGAGCTTCCAACGTTCCCCATTTTATTGCTCAAGTCACCCTCTGATCCCGCCCGTAAAGAAGGAAATGAATCAAATGCTTTGGCCTACATTCAGGCATGAATTGTTAATTCTAGATTATCTTGATCCCTGTTGTTTTTGGCACCATTCAAAGGTGAGAGAGAATTAAAGCCTTTTGCGAAGGTCAACTTCAAGACTGATACCTATTTGGGATAAGATAAATCCACACATACTTCTCAATGATCTATGAGAAGATTTTAGTCTCCAATTTTCCTTTAAATATGATGAGTTTTCCATATTTTTGCTGTTTCTTCTATTTCTTTCTACTTGTACTTCAACAATATTGATCTTATAAGTGTCATTCTTGGTCATGAAATACATGTCCAGTGAAATGCTACATTGATTCCCTACTGCATGTCATATGCTTTTAAGTTATTTGGGAAATAATTATGATAACTCAATGTTAGTGTAAATTGTTGAAATATTTAAACCATTGTCACTTTACTGTTCGAGGGGCTGGGAAAATAGCACAGCAGTAGGGTATTTGTCTTGCATGCAGGCAATCTAGATGAATCGTGGTTCAAATCCTGGCAATCCATATGATTCCCCATGCCAGGAGCAATTTCTGAGAAAGATCCAGGAGTAACACTGAGGGCTGCTGTTGTGTCCCCCCCAAAATACTAATTGGAATATTCAAACTTTGGCACTTTCCTTAAAAATATTAGTGCCTAAGTTAATTTGTAATCTCTTTTAGTTTTCTTTACCTTTCTTTTGATCATAAAATTTAGATTCTGATTTGATTTCATGGAAGTCACAATGATGTAGAATATAGTGTTCTAACTGCTATGGTATATTCCCTCTTGAATACAAACCTAGTTATGTGCTGTCCAGAGCATTTACAACTAGTAATGACCCAGAGAAGTTTCTTCTTTTGAAATAGAATAATTCAGGATATGATTGTGTGAGTATAATAGTTTCAGGAATCTTGAAATTCAGACCTAAGTGTGGCAAACATGAACTCCAATCGACAACTATATACCCCCATTCAATCATGTATCCAGTCCTCTTCCCATTCATTCATTCCATCATTTTATACATACCCCATCCCTCAGTTTATTTATTATTTAAATCATGATTTTATTCTCGCACACATCCAAACATACACCACATGCAATAATCAATAGTCACTATTCTCCAGTTATCTCTCATAGTTCAACTGTCCATACAAAAATTCACCCATTAATTCTTCCCTTTATTTTTCCAACTTTTAACA